>JARGXW010000213.1:0-215491 GCA_029204085.1 Mycena sp. CBHHK59/15
CGCGGTCGAACTAACCCAGCACCTCAATGCGACTTCCTCAGTTCCTCTCTGTCCGGCCGAGCGGAAAATCTGCACGGTAGTATCGACCGTCGAGTCCTTACGGTTACGACCGATCCACATGAACGACCGAAGATCCGAGAGTATCGACGGCTTCACGTCAGGGTCGTCCCAGCAGTATCTGTCGAGGGTCGCCGCCCATTTGTGCTGCTGGTTCACAGGGGCACGAACGTCTGGGCGAGCACCTACACCGGCTCGCGGAGCGCAAGTTCCCCGAGGAGAAGCAGGGCGAGCACTTTGTGATCTGCATTGACTACACGAACCCCAAGTACCCGCGGGGACATGCTCGCTGAAGGACATCTGCACATACACGTTCCCGCCCTTGATCGGGGAGGAGATCGACCCGGCCAACGTCGCGCAGAACGATGAGCTGATTAATATGTGCGTTTTTCCTTCTTGTTATTCAGTTCGTTGCAAGAACCGCTGATGTGAAAACGAACAGGGTGCGCCGCAACCCGAAGGCGTACACGTTCATCGAGGCGACGTTCGCGTGGGGGAGCAGCGTATCTCGCGCAATTTCATGATCCGGCCCAACATCTGGGCGCATCCGGGCGCGCCGCAACTGAACTGGGACGGGAAGAAGACGTGCGAGCACGAGGACGTCGAGGCGAACGCGGCGGCGTTTTCGAGCGGTGTTTGGCCTCAATATCGGGGGCATGTAGGTAGTAATACCGATGGGCTTGTTTTGCGGTGCTCTTCCGGCGGTGGCGACATCAATGCGAGTCCGTTCGCATTCACCTATCGACTTCGGGTTTCGTCTTTCCATAACCGTTGAAATTGAATGCGCCGACATTTTCGTGCCCCACATCATTCAACAATGGAAGGCACCACGGAAGATGCTACAGGCGGGAGTGTCATTGGGTCAGCGAGTCCGAGGAAGAACAACTGGTAAAGATAAGAGCTGACCTAGTTTCGGTCTCAGGAAGCGCGCCTCCGACAATATCTCGGATGTCCAGGTTGTATTTTATTGTCGGTCGTTAATCCCTGTGATTTTTTTATCTACATGCTCACGACAAAACCACGTTTCTTCAACAATTGCTGTAGTAGGTTTGGGTGCGTCTGTTCGTTGGGAGAACTGATTTGACACTTGGGTGGGACGGAGCTTCTGGACGTTGGTAAGGATTGAATATTTCATTTTGAACGTGTTATCGATGGTATAGGTGTGAGATCTAGGCTAGATGTGAAGGAACATGGCTGTGGCTGATGCGAATAGACTACTCAACAACACCCAAGGGATACTAAGAACGGCCAATAACTGCCTGTAAACGTCCTGCCGGCGACTCGGCGTCTCTACATTCCGCGCCGTATTCGCGCTCGCTATCGCCGGGACCGGCGGCAGCGTTGCCTGTGGTAGCGCTACCGTTCGCAGCCTCGGGATGGATTCCTCTTCTTCCCCTCCCGCTCCGCATCTGCGCGCACGGCGGCGGAGCGGCAGGGATACGGAGAAGGGGCATACGAAGGGGCGTGGACAGGAAGGAGCATAATGCATGGACGGGGAGAGCGAAGGCAGGACACAAGGGGGCACGCAGGGGGGAGAATGAGGAGGGCCGGCAGTGAGACAAAGAAAGACAAGAAAACCGTCAGTAACGCTCCTTCAGACACCTGGGTTAGGATGAGGATTTGCCTTTTGCGTTGCATAGACTCCTTGAGAGGTTCCGGGAAATCATATTTGAGGTAACCAATAATATGTGCAACATGCTCTGCCCGCTCAAAGACTCGGTCAAATCTCCTCCTGCCCTGCATCCACCACTGTGGCGCTGCCCCAAATAAGACTGCTCGCATCGACACAGCGCACAGCGGCAACCGCCTGTTCCACGAGACCATGGAGCGATGAGAGGATGGCGTCATAGTCGGAGCTGTCGATTAACTCACGCTGATCGGGAAGAGGGAGGGAGAGGAGTGAAAGGATGAGCTGGGCACGAGTCGCATGTCCGCCCGAGCGGAAAATCCGTACGGTTTTACCGACCGTCGAGTCCATAAAATTACGACCCACCCACAGTACTAACCGCATGGTCAGGAGTCTCTGGGGCTGCACATCAGGGTCGTCCCAGCAGTATGCGTCGAGGGTCGCTGCCCATTCGCGCTCCTGGTCCACAGGGGGTACGAACGTCTGAGTGAGTACCTTGAGGAGTACGTAGACGGCGGACTCGATGTCGTCATGCGGGAGCGGATCCTTGTTCGCGAGGCTCGCCACTGACATTGTGTCCAACGTGCCGGTAACAGTGCCTCGGCCAGCAGCGGACGACGGCTCCTGAAAGCGTCGTCCAATCTCCCAGTCGACGATGAGAAGCTGATTGTCGGCGACGAGGATGTTGTTCACTGAAATGTCGCGATGGAGGACGCGACGGCGGAAGGCGTCGCCGATTGCTCGAAAAAGATCCTCCGCAGCGGCCAGGAACTCGGCTGCCGAGGGAACGTCCTTGAGCTTGCGGGCGTCGGGGGGCGAGTCGAAGGCCATGATCTCGAGGTGGCGGGGAACCATAGTAGGGAGATCCTCGAGAGCGCTTGCGGGTCGCTTCCTGTCCCGCAAAATTTCGGAGTCGTTGGGCGGGCCAGGAGGAGGCAAATCATGCGCAGCGAATGCCGCGAGGATCTTTGGCGCGTACGCGGGGGCGGGCTGGACGTCGGCGGTGTATAGAGCGTCCATGATGATCTTTTCCCGCCAGAGCCGGCCTTCGGCAATGAAGCTCATCTTGACGACGACGTATGTCGATCCCATACCGTCCGGAAACTGTTCGTCGAGCTCGCCTTCGAGAACGACCGTCGAACGTTGGAAAGGCGTCGAACGCAGCTGCGACAGGCATTTTCCGTTAAGGCGGACCTTGACTGCTCCTTGAGTGGCAGGAAGAACGACGTAAGCGGGTACGGCGTCGCCGACAGAGAAGCAGGGGGGAGGAGAGGTGAAGTTATAGATGAAGAGAGGGTTGTAGCCGAGTCGGTACAACGAGGCGATTCGGAACAGGTGCAAGAGAGCCGAGACGGTGGGGAAGGTGTCCGAGTCGAAGCAATGGTCAATGACGGCGAACTCAAATCGATCGCAGCTGAGGATGGAGACGAAGAGCTTCGTGTTCTTTCCTTTGCCGTGGAAAGACAATGTCGGTACAAAGAGTCGCGTTGACTGGAACGTCAGAAGGTCGTCCGCATTGGTGATAGCCTGCTGGTATTTAGCCACATGATCGGTCGCACCGATGAGGGGGTTGAAGGCGACATTAGGTGGGTCGGTGTTGGTGACCTCGACGTTGACGAAAATGTTGAAGATAGTCGAACCTTGTGCTGCGGACGGGCGCAGGGAGGCGTCGTATTTCCTCTTCTTCTTGTAGCCATGCTGCTTTTCCTTGGGTAGCTTCTCAGCGGGGGTAGGGTAGTAGTCGAGCACGAGCAGCGAGCCGTCAGCTGGAGGCCTCAGAGCAGCCTGCGCAGTTCATTCGTGTCAGCGACGTGAGGATATGCGAGGGAACAGATCGAACATCTGCAAGCCGAGAAAGCCAGTAGCGATTATCTATCTCGCGGTCGACCGGCTCCAACGATGAGATGGACTCCTTGCTGAAGTTTGCGAGTACGGCGTCCCTGAGCGTCGCGTCAATTTGAGTGCACGCCACTTCCTTGAGCTCCGCGAGCTCGTCGACCAGCGCCGACGTGCCCAGTCTGGCCAGGACAATGTCTAGTGGTGAGAGGACAACGTGGCCGGCAAAGTGCCTGGCGCAGTATCGGGCGTCCTTGCTGCGCTGCTCCCTGCGCTCGCCCGTTGTAAGGCTGCCGATGACGCCGGTTGCAGCCACCGACACCAGCGTCTTGTTTGGGTACTTGATCGCCTCAGAATCGGTAGGAAGGAGTTGAGAGAAGGACGCAGATGGCACGACGGGCGGCGGGTCTGAGGCAGTTGAGAGGCTGGCGGAAGGAGGTTCTCGGCCCTGGAGGAACATGCGTCAGGGGGCACAGGTACTCGATGGGGAAACTCACAGGAAGGATGCTGCGTGCCATCGCATCGCGCTCGCCTGAGGCAGCTATCTCATACAGCTCCAGCGCCTCAAATTGCTTCGCTTTGGCACGGTCTGACCTCAGTGCTCTGTTCTCCGACAATCGTAAGGAAGTCGTTGATGCTGCGGCAGGCGCAGATACTCACATCGTTCTCATTTGGAGAGCAGCAGTGCAGGGTGGCGTGTGACATGGCGGTCACGGACCACCAGACGTGACCGCTGGTTACGTGGCTACGGCCCGCCCCACCCGGCCAGCAGTCGGCATCTGCAACACAAGGAGGACACGGATCTCGGGTATACTCGCGGTTTTGTACCCGCGGATTAAGCGGGTACGGGTCGCGATTTTCGACCCGCGCCCAACCCGTGTACTGTACTGTACAATTTCGATCAATTCGGCACCAAACCTGAAATTTTAGTACAATTAAAATCCAAAAGAATTCCGATAAATCGAGAAAAAGTGGGAGGGTGCAATAAGTACCAGTAGGCCCGCTCCGTGGCAGAGCCCACGTATCAGTGTTCAGTATGGGTACTGGCAACCAGCCCAAATAAATGTCTGTTTGTACATGCGTGGTCTGTCACCCAAATGACTGATTTCGATGGCAAATCCATTTTATGGCAGCCACAACCTGCTTGGAGTGGATCTAAACCATCCAAAATGCTTTGAGCATATGTGTTGTAGTACAGCTAATGTAATTTGTGTCAGATGCATCTTGAAAATGACAGAAATTGGCTTTGCAGATGCAGAGCAAATCATTTCCTGCCCATTGACTTGAAGTTAACATGCCTTAGGTGCTTTTCACAGTTTGTGGGATTCAGAAGGCCATATAGACATTTCAATCATTGAGTGGACCAAATTTAGGGTCTATGAAACTTCGAGAAACACTCCCTTTCTCGCAAACGGCCAAGAGCACCAAAATGGCAGCAATACATGATTTCGGATGTAATAAAAGCCCCAGATTATGAGGATTGAGTACATAGGTCTCCCAATTTGACAAATAACCTCGAATTTTGCATTCCAGGGTCTCACAAGTCCACTGGGAGACATTATACATCAAGAACGGTACAACGCGTCAAACACGACGTGTTTGATCGGTATTGTAATCCTCGATCATGCTCATTTCAGGCCATTCTTTGGTCCGCGCCCCAGCTTTCCACATTCACTTTTTGGCCTCAAATAAAAATTGAGACACCATATGAGATGAATATGAAGGGAATGTCCCGGACAGATTTTCTAAAATTTGCTCAGAAAATGTGTTTTAAATGTCTATCAAAATTCACGAAAATAACAGAGGCCAAAATCAAAATTCTGGCCTGGACACTCCCTTCAAAATGTAATTCTGAGACGGTCTCCCACACAAAATGTGCTCCCAATATTGAGGGGTGAGGCAGCAGCGCGGTCCGACTGATTTTGCCATGATTTCTGTGTTTCGGTGCATTACGTAAGCGCCGGTCATTTGGTTACACTTGCCAGTACCCATTCAGTACTGAATGCTTGAGCTTTGGTTTTCCAGAGGAAATTTTTATGGTCTTCTCAATATAAAGGAAATGTCCCTATGTTTGTTTTCCGTGTCCTTTGGGGATAGAAAAAACGAATGTGGGCAAAATATTAGGTGGTCGAGTTTGAGCAAATATCTGAATTCAGTGATACTCATGTACATGCAAAAATGTTACAGTGCTTCGTGCAGATGCAGAGCCAGCATCGGACGGTCTCACATCCCGTCCTTTGTGCATTCACATACAATGAGCCCAAAGTAATATTGTTGTCGGGGAGGCGGTATCTAATAGAAAGGGTAGTCAATAAGGGTAGAATTGAATGAAAATTGAACTGACTTCAGCTCGAGCTCAGCAGGCCCAGGTCAGCGGAAACAATGATAAGCCCTCTAGTAAGGATCCATCAGGATGTAGGTGCAGGAGGTCGAAGGGGTGGTACGAATGAGCCCGAGTCCCGTCATTGCAGTGGTTGATGAGTAGCGAGCAGCAGTGTCGTTGACGACAGGGAGCGCATGGCCATGGCTGGAGGTCCATCGAAGGAGGGCACAGGCACGTGGTGCGAAGGATCCAGAAGTCTGCCGTTGGTGTGCATCCTCTTTGAGAAACACGAGGAGGGTGGGGGTTGTCTCGGTGAGGAACGAGGAGAGGAGAGGAGGGAGGCACTGCAAAACGACAGCATATGAGCATGCCATACACACCTGTGCCCTGCCCACATCTCACAAATCACCATGCCCGTGGGCCCCATACTCACCATTGCACCCCACCCTCTTCTCACCGGCACTCCTTCCTACACCCATCAAACATGCTCAACTGCCCTCCTCCCGTAGCACAAGCGCTGCAAGGAACCTCCTGCCATGGGCTCGGAGTCTCTGCAAAGAGTGAGCAAGGAGGATGAGGGAGGAAGGGAAGGAGAAGGAGATGCTGCAGAGGTGACGGATGTCAGCCAAACAATAGGATGTGACGATGCACAGTGCACTTGTATTGATCCCTGCTCCACCCACTCTCACCCACTCTGTACCTGCAAACTCCATCTGGGCACCATCGAGCCCATCCGACACTGCCCTCTCGTAGCGTGAACGCAAAGACGCCGCCCTCATGGTACGAGTATCCTTGCGGTGCTCAACAGTGTGTTTACTGCAAAGATCCGTGCAAGAGCAACACCATGAGTCATCCCCCAAACTCGCACCTTCCTCACGCCGTCAATGGCGGTGTCGAGAGCTGCGAGCAACACGGGTGAGTAAGTGAACTGATATTGACAATGGTCACGACATACAACTGTCATCGATGGGTTGCCAGCGCATGTCGATGTCAGGCAGTGAGATGCCACTGGAGGCAGGGTGGGGGCGACGGATCACAGAGTTTCGTTGATTGTCGCCAGCGGCGACAAAGCGGCACAGGCATAAGGTGTCGGAGAACACGATAGCCGATAGCCGATCCCGTGACAGCCGACCCACGGTTTGCCATTGTGTTTTGGAAATGAACCGCGTAGCTCTGCCTGAGGAGATTAGGCATGGAGATGAAAAAGCAGGGCAGGACATCGGGATCTGCAGCGGCATAGGCCATTTATGACGACTAGATAGACAACAAGGTGTCTCAGTTTATTATCAGAAATTAAAGTGAGGCACAAGGGAGACATCGCACATGACATATCCGAAATAAGTCAAGCAAATCTCCATATGGTTGGCCAAATCTCCATATGGGATGGTCGCAGCAGTAACGCTCCATAAAACACCACATTTCGGATTAAAATGCCATATTCCCGCATAAAATGCCACATTCCCACCAGATTCCACCATGTTTCACCATATTCCGCCTTGTTTTGCCAGATTCTGCTTAGATTGCAGCTTAAAATGCCAGATTCTGGCCAGATTCCAGATACCCACTTTGCTGCCATACTCCACCTTATTTTGCCAAATTCCGGGGGGATATCTCCCTCTTTTTGCCATATTCCACCTCCTTTTGCCCTAGATACTGTTCAATTTGACAGGGAGCATGACACATGATTCAAAATACCATTCCGACATCTCCCTAACCCCTGGAAGTTTACATAACACCCAAATAGTGCTCAATCTCTGCATCAGCCAATAATTCCCACGATGGCTGGGTATCACTGCCATCAGCGGCTTGAGCATAGATGAAGCCATCAGCTGACATGATTCTATTCACTAATCCAGAGATCAAGCACTTCCTAGTAACACCACCCTCAAATATTATTTTTTTCAAAATCCACAGGTATTGGTTCAAGATCACCATCAGTACTTTTGACAGATGGCTGCAGGATGCATGACACACCCTGAATTTTGCAATTGACAGGGGGGTACATGATGCATGTAATGCAGTACATAAGCACCATGTTCCATGATCAGATACCTAACAATTTGGCCCAGGGAATCTGGTTGAAGCTGACTAAGCGGAATATGCCAGGATTAGATACATAGGGTGGTGCTACCTTTCCAGATTCTCGAGACTATACCTGCTACCAAAAACGGACCAACAGACACACCAATGAAACTCATGTCTCTCACTCTCGTCCTCACAGAATCTGTGTGGTAAACTGAGATTTCAACCTGTATAGGGGCTGGGAGATTAAACACTGTGCTGTCAAAAGTGATCATCGCCTAGTTGTAACTCAATTAACATGCAGACCAGATGAAAAATCAGGCCATGGACGATGGAGCCTCCCACTTTACCTACTGAAATCGAAAAAATTATGAATCGGGTCCAGGCTTTAGCTGCGCAACTACTGAGGGATGTAGAGTGTTTACAACTCTCAGAACACGATGAACATGAAAACATTCAAACAATATGGGCCAAATTCAAATCCGACATGACAGAGTGGGGAAAATAGTACTCTCGATTCATAACAAATGACCTTACCCGCCAAATACATCTCTGGAAAACACAACTCACTATTGTGTTGCATGATGAGGAATTATCGCAAGACAACCAATCACTGGCAGCATATTTACTGGAGAAGAAAATCACTGACTCCCTGCGACAACAGTCGGAAAGAAAAGCAGCATTATCAGAAGCTCGATACAACGTTGAAGGTGAAACACTCCGAACTAAATCTTGGACAGCATCCGCAAAGGGATATCACCCAAAAGACTCTATCCACGAATTCAAAATCGAAGAGAATACTTCACATTTGCCCCAGTATGAGTCGCATCCAAAAAATATGGCCAAGATGGCCAGGGACTATCACGACTCCATCCAACGCAAGGACCTCCCAGATGAATACGGAAGAGTAATGGCGACTGAGATTACACTGGAACAATGTAATGTTCGTTTGTCCGAATCCAATTTCAAAGAGATGGACAAAAATTTGGAGACTGAAGATATTGATGAAGCACTTAGACTATCAAATAATGGCAAGGCCCCCGGTCTCGACGGCTTGCCTTATGAATTTTACAAAATCCTTGATATCATATTTCAGGAAAACACAGACTCTGATCGCCAAACCTTTGATGTGTTGGGTTTCCTAACCAAATTGTATGGGACATCGAAACATACGGTATTGCAGTGAGTTCCAAATTTAATGCAGGATGGTTATGCCCGGTCTTCAAGAAGGGTGATAAATCTCTGATCAGTAACTATAGACCGATCATCCTCTTGAACTGCGACTACAAATTAATGACAAAGTCTTACTCCTTGCGCCTAATGAATGTAACACCTTCTCTGGTGCATCCAAACCAAGCAGGTTTCATGAGAGGAAGGAGAATTGAGGACCAAGTCAAGTTGGCGAAATTCCTGCTTAACTATGCCGAACCTGCCGAGGAAGATGGAATAATTGTGGCACTTGACCAAGAGAAGCCCTACGACCGAATCAACCATTCCTACATGTTAAGGGTGCTCGAACATATGGGTTTCCCACCAAAATTCCGAAAAAACAATCGAAAATTTCTACACAAATGCAGAGACAGTAGTATTGATCAACGGCGAAATGAGTGACCCTTTCATTGTGACGCGAGGAGTCCGACAAGGTGATCCTCTTTCATGCCCATTATTTAACCTAGCCATCGAACCTCTCGCTTGCTTGATACGTAATTCAGGTCTTAAAGGCGTCACAATACCCGGAAAGGACGAAAGTCTGGTTGTTTCACTTTTTGCGGATGACACAACTGTTTACTTGTCCTCCAAGGACTCACTCGAATTCCTTTCGCAAATCCTGCGCCTATGGTGTGCAGCCTCTACGGCAAAGTTCAACCAGCACAAAACAGTTTTACTGCCTTTTGGACGAGTTTCCTACCATGAAAAAGTGCTCCGAGAGCGACGCATAAATGATGACTCACAGATTGGTAGCATTGAACCCAACTTTGTAATCATGGGTGATGGGCAAACTTGCCGAATACTCGGAGCATGGATTGGGAACATTGTAGATTATATTACCCCATGGCCGTCAGTTCTCGAAAAAATTACTAGTGACCTTGAGCGGTGGAAATTAACGAAACCGAGCCTCGAAGGAAAGCGTCATATCATCAACATCACCATTGGAGGTCGGACACAATACCTGACAAGAGTTCAAGGGATGCCAGAAGACATTGAAGATGATCTGATTAAATTGCACCATACCTTCCTGTGGGATGGCAAAAGAGCCAGAGTGTCCCATGATACGATGATCCTGGGCACAGCCGAAGGTGGAAAACAGCTTCTGGACATCCCCGCCCGTAACGAAGCGATTGATCTGTGGAACTTACAGTCCTTTTTGAAACAAGGACCCGAACGTGCATCATGGTGCTATTTTGTCGATTTATTATCATGAATTTCCTAGAAAAAAGCTACCTTCATATCCAGCCAGGTCAAATCTTGAATGTTTTCTTGCAAGACATACATATCCCAATTTCCTCCAGAACTCCCTTACCGAATAATATAAAATGCATGATACTCACCGCCCGAAAATACCACCTAAAGTTCACAGGGTTATCGTATCCCGTGGACATAAAATTACAAATGCCTATCTGGAAACATCCAGGAGTGCAGAAGGATCAATACAGAAGAGCTTGCCGATGGGTGGCAGCTACTTGCCTGAGACTTAACCATCAAGTCCAACTTGTCCAGGATACTCTTAGAATTGCGAATCGGAAAACAACGATCTTCAGAAAACCGCACCAGGTTAATCCTTCCGGAATTGGACGTAAAAATTGCGGTTGTCGCCTGTGCCAACACGACAGGGTGTCTCTCGACTGTGAAAATTCTGGAAAGTGCATTGAAACAGCGAAAATGTTGATAGATAGTCTTTTACCAAAATGGAACCCCACAATCAATAACACAGACTTGGAAGAGGAGCTCACTCTTACGCCTGATGAAGTGGAGTTAAATTCAAGACGGTTACAACTCGAAACGATCAACATATTTGATTCGAGTTTTACCTTGGTCAAAATGAATGAGGGCTTCCGCATCTTTGCATTTGAGAAATCAATGACTGAAATCCCGGCAAGGAGAACCAAGTTACCGGGTCCTCAACCTACTCTTCTTACAGTTTTCTTACATGCTCATATTCTCCAGCCAGGCGAGTTCGAACCTCTTATTGAAGTCACGATCACGACAGTTACTGAAAATTCTGAGAACACGGAAGTTCTTTCCATGACTTTTGACCGGGCAGAAATCCCAATGAACTTCTCTTCGGCACTTCTGGGTGGTCTGCTTCATGTCTTGTATACTACGAAAAAAAATACACCACTCCTAATCTGCTCCTCCTCTGACTTCCTCACAAGAGTCCTAGTGAAGGAAAGGAAGAAATTTGAAAACAATTTTTTGGATCCGAAATTCAAGCTTTTGAAGGCAGTAATTGCAAGCCTGGTTGAGAGAGTAGCCCGAGTCCAGTTTAAGAGAGTCACAGACAACCGAGCTAAATCACCGAACCAGGCTGAGACTCAGATTGTCATGATCAACACAGAAATTGACCTCATGTTTGAGTGCCCAGGAATTCCTCTGGCATATGGGTCCCAGAGAATATTCACCAAGATTACATGGAAACTTCACCCGAGACCCCAACGAAAATTTACTTTTGTGAATTTGGATCATATACAGTGTTCTGTAGAAGAGATTTCCAGATACACACCATCAGACGAAATGATTTGGAAGTCAGTCCGGTCAGTAACCTTGCAACGTTTGACCCGGGAATTTTTTTGGAAGTGCATACATAATACCTTCAGAGTCGGAGACTTCTGGTTTCACATTAATGCTTTAAGCATACAGGGACAATGCCATATTTGCCACGTTCCAGGAACCCTCGAACACATTGCATTGGACTGCAACGCACAAGGCCAAAACTTAATTTGGAATCTGACACAGCGACTATGGTTGAGGAAATATCAACAATGGCCTACATTAAACTGGGGCT
Organism: Mycena sp. CBHHK59/15; assembly: GCA_029204085.1. Taxonomy (NCBI): domain Eukaryota; kingdom Fungi; phylum Basidiomycota; class Agaricomycetes; order Agaricales; family Mycenaceae; genus Mycena; species Mycena sp. CBHHK59/15. The sequence goes on from JARGXW010000213.1 coordinate 11,869, forward strand.
TGATATTGGGTTGTAACCTTGTCAGATTTAGGTCAGACAAAGGTGTAGTCCTCACAGAAAAGGGACGGCTTTTTGCGATCCTTGTGTCGGTGGCGTGGCATACCATATGGAACCTCTGCCACACGCGGGTGATAGAAAACCCAGAGAGGACACAGACCAATATGGAAATTCACAATAGGTGGTTGAAAGCAGTCAATGCAATATTAACCTAAGCTTAAATTTGGACTGCTCGCACTTAAAAAACAACTTGTGCTGAGCACATGGAGTGGGATACTCTTGGATGAAGAGTCTCTGCCAGATGATTTGATCCATGAGGAGGTTTTAGTGGGTATATGGCCCATTGCTGACAGACATGGGATAGGATAATTTTTCTGTCATGTCGGAGTCCCACACTGGTTTAAAATTTGTGCGTAACGGCATTTCCTCCCGAGCAAAACTCCCTGGCAAGATCTGGCTCACTACCAGCATCAATAGCGGATGACCTTGGAATGCTTCTGCAGACTGAGACTCATTATTTCAAACACTCCAAAAAAAAAAAAAAAAAAAAAAAAAAAAAAAGGGATCAAGTCTCTCAACTTGAGTGAGTACAGTGTCAAGCAACTCGAGTTCCCTTGGAAATATCAAGGAATATATTCTCCTGGAGGCCTTTTGAGCAGTCAAGAGAAATCCCTTTCCAGTTGGGATTGCAACTTTCACTATAGCATCTGTTCATCGAGCTAAAATTTCAGGATTGCTCCCAATCTTAGAGAGTGATTTCAATGTCGGGACTACGATCAGGGTTTTGACAACTGGCAAAGATTGATCAATAGCAGTCTCTTCCACGGGACCGTCATACTCATGAAGCGGCGGACCATCAAATTGTGCCGGAGCTTCAAAGTCAGGTGCCGTTTCGTCAGCCTGTGAAGATCGTCCATGAGGTGGCGTCGAGGTCACGGGGTTGTTGTCGGCAGGAGCCGGATCTTCATGTACCGCTGTGGTAGTCATGTAGATCTTTTGAGCGGTAGATGCGTAGAGAAATCAAGGCTTGTTTAAGCAACAGATTTCCCAATGTGTCCACCAATGTTAGCGAAACCGGATGTGCGCGGAATGCTGAGCGCGAGCTTAGCTTGATGTAGCAGGCATTTGAGTGTTTTGGTATTGCCGTTCGGTAATAGAAAGTAAATAGAGTGGGGGGGCTTCTTGATCCGTAACCACCACCATCTCCATTTTTCCCATGCTGGCTTCACTGTCGGTGGTGGCTCAAACAGGGTGGTTGGTGGCCAATGGGTCAGGGAGGGTTTGCAGCCAGGGTTCGGAGCCCAAGGGTGACCCCCACACCTGCATAGCCTACGAGCTACACCACACAGGTTGCGGAAGGAGCCTATGAGCCAAAATCACATAATAAGCCATTGAGCTAATGTCGAAAACGACTTATCTATTCTAACTGCGGTCCAATTCATCGTGGGGACCAACAATGGCGGATGGTATGTCCCCAGCCCTCACTTTCTACACTCCCACTCCCTCTCCCTCTCCCTCCTCCCTTGTCGGGCTGCGACCCCCGCACACGCCACATGACTATCACCTCCTGACTCGTTGCTCGGAGCCTAACCAGGCCGAAATCACGTGATCATTCACGAGAAACTCGAACTTTCCACTCCCGTCCGTGTACACTTGAACGGTACTCTTTGAACCACAGTGCTGCATCGGGCTTGAACTTTCTCAAATATTGAGTCAATTGGTTGCCTGCTGATGGCATTTTCTCCCTTCAAACCTGAAGACCAACCACCCGTACCGGGTTTGTGATGCATCGAGTTCCCTGCTGGTCGAAGCACTCTGGGTTTGCTGCTATGACTTCTTCCCTTGAACTTTCCCTGATATGACTTCTTTGCAAAAATTGAGCCCAGAATGTCATCTTTTCTTCTCTGTCTCAGCGACGGCGGTCCTTAAACGCACCCAACTATGCTAGTACACCCACATGAAAACGATTTTAGCACCTTGGGCCCTCTTGGAACACTTGAGGGTTTGGGGGAAACGGTGCATCCCTCTCACGAGTGCCTGCTGGCTGTGAGTTCAGATAGTGAAATCAGCAGGAGCCAGGGTACCCAGGGGCCTATCCCTGGCTACCAGACACAGGGTCCCTCCTGTAACAGTTTTGTTGCTCTGGCTATTACAGGGCAAAGTGAAGAGCAGCAGGTTAGTACCTCCTGCAATATTCCCGCTCCAAGTCAAAATTTGCCACGAGCGGATGACAAATTCGAACACATGGTAGATATTGACATGGAGACAAGAACAAATCGGAGTACTGCTGAAGGTACTAATCAGGAGTTTGGTGTGGATGTTGATGTTGAAATGAGAAACGACCCGCCTCCAGTAAGAGATATGCAAGCACACATTAATTCGGATAACCCGGGTCAAAGCGATGTGATGGAGAGAGGAAGTTTGCAAGATGAACTTAGAGACAACTATGATCCCAATGAAACAGCGAACACTTGCACTGCTGATACTGGCTGGGAAAGTGAAAACTTGGCCATTAGGAAAATAAATAATCTGCCTGCTCATGTTTTGAAATCTGGCAAGTCCATGCGGTCGAACTTAACCATTGCCTCCTTGAATATTGCCGGCAGAGACGTGAACCTTTCCATGCACAATGATAAACATAAGTTCAAATACCTTAAAGAGACAATAGATAAGAATAATATTGGGGTCTTCGGAATCCAAGAAACACATTTCGACTCCGACTCAGCTACTCAATTTAATAATGTCTTCCGACACTGGTTCAAACTACACTTCTCGGCACACCTCGAGAAACCCTGCTCAACGGCAGGTGTCGCCTTCGTCCTGAACAAGAAGTTTCTCAATACAGAAAACATTCAGGAATATGAACTAATCCCTGGGCAAGCACTGATGATTGTGATTCCACGACACAAGGGTGAGCCACTCATAATCCTCAACATTTATGCTCCGAATACCTTGGAGGAGAGAGACGAAATGTGGAAAACACTCTGGCAAATGTGGGCCGATGACCCCACCCTGCCATTTCCGAACATCTCACTAGGAGATTGGAATTTTGTTGAAGATCCGATGGACAGGAATTCTGGGACTACGGAGGCTGTCCCAGAATCTTTCAGACGACTTAAAGACCTCCTCCGATTACGGGACGGCTGGCGTGCAACATTCCCTGATACACGGGACTATACTTGTGTGCAACATAGAAAGAACCGGCAGACCGGTGATTTGAACAGCTCGTACTCCCGCCTCGACCGAATCTGTGTTGATAATAAGGAACTCAAAAGCTACAGAGGTTGGGAAATTAAACACTGTTCAGTAAAGAGTGACCACAGACTAGTTATTACACAGTCAATGTGCAGACCTGAGGAGCAACCCGGTAGTGGCCGCTGGAGTATGCCGCTCTACCTCCTGAAGACCCCCAAATTCATGAACCACGTCCAAACTCTGGCGGCCCAACTAGTAAAGGATCTGGAAGATGTAGAGGGGTCCCCAAGGGACCAAATTGTCAATATCGAGACACTATGGGCACAATTCAAGGCCGACGTAACGGCGTACGGACAACATTGTTCGCACTTCATCACGGATGAGACAACTCGGCAAATCAGAACCTGGAAGACACAATTGAAGTTTGTAATACACGACGACGAAATGCCGCATGAGGACAAGTCCATTGCAATGTACCTGTTGGAAAAGAAAATAGCAGACCGACTCAAGGAGATTTCTGAAAGGAAGAAAGCCCAATCTGAGCCACGTTACGATGTTGAAGGCGAGACTTTGCGAACGACCTCGTGGACACGATCCGCAAAGGGATATCACCCCAAAGAATCCATCTATGAATTCAAAGTTGAAAATACCAATGCCGCGGCCCCCCGTTATGAAACTCGGCCTAAAAAGATGGCGGAGATGGCCCGAGAATACCATAATTCGGTTCAGGAGAAAGATCTGCTGGACGAATATGGACGAATGATGGCAACAACCATAACACTTGAACATTGCAAGGTACATCTGTCCAAGGTTGAATATGAAGATATGGACAAAGAAATGGTAACTGAGGACGTGGGCAATGCTCTGAAGCTCTCCAACAACAACAAAGCCCCGGGCTTGGATGGCATTCCATACGAGTTTTACAAGATGCTGGACATACTTTTCAACGAAAGCAAAGGGACCGATAATAAGAAGTTTGACGTGTTGCAATTCTTGACAAGATTATATGCAGATGTCGAAAAGCACGGAATCGAACCCAGTTCAAAATTTAATGCGGGCTGGATGTGCCCTGCCTTTAAAAAGGGAGATAGGAGTCTAATATCCAACTACCGACCGATAAAGTTGCTGAATTGTGATTACAAGTTAATGACAAAGACTTACTCGTTACGCCTAATGGAAGTTGCACCCTCTCTTGTACATCCTGATCAAGCGGGATTTATGAAGGGCCGGAAAATAGAGGATCAAGTAAAACTTGCAAAATTCCTGCTGAACTTTGCCGAAGCAGCCGAGGAAGACGGAGTTATAGTTGCTCTTGACCAAGAAAAGGCCTACGACAGAATAAATCACACCTACCTTATCAGTGTTCTTCAACACATGGGTTTCCCGCCGAAATTCTGCGATACAATCAAGAGCCTCTACACAAAAGCAGAGAAGATGGTGATGATCAACGGTGAACTAAGTGAGCCGTACATAGTGACTCGGGGCGTAAGGCAAGGGGACCCGCTCTCCTGTTTATTGTTTAACCTAGCTATTGAACCCTTGGCGTGTTTAATTCGGAATTCTGAACTCAAAGGAGTTCGCATGCCGGGGACAGATCAAGATCTGGTGGTATCGCTTTTTGCGGATGATACATCAATATATCTCTCATCTCAGGACTCACTAGAAATGCTCTGGGAAATTCTCAACCTATGGTGGAAGGCATCAACTGCAAAATTTAATGAACACAAAACCGTACTTCTACCATTTGGCCGAGCTGCATATCGAAGAAGGGTCCTACTTGAGAGACGCTTGAACGCGACCATGCGAATTGGTGCCATTGATCTGAGCATTAGAATTATACCTGACGGCCAAACATGTCGTATGTTGGGTGCATGGATTGGAAATGATGTTACATATATCACTCCTTGGGAGGCTCCCCCAAATGCGACACTACGACACACCTGTCAAGCTTCAGAAAGGCGGACACATATCTTAAAGCCCGACACATTGCCTTGCCGCTCACCGGTTTCGACACATCACCAACCCGATCGTTCTCAAGCTTAGCATTTCCGACACAGTATGCAAAACCACTGCCGGGGCACGGCATGGTGCCGCACAGAGCCGCGTCGCGCCGCTAAGTAGGATGTCCTCACCGCTCGACCCGAGCCTTCGACGTGTCGTTCCCCAGCGCACACCAAGGCCGCGGGACAGCACCTCACGTTGGAATATTGGGTGGGGGGGGGAGAATGGGAAGGAAAATGGTGTAGGGAGATGAGAAATATGATATAAATATAAGTACTCACCAGCCACCCATCCAACACGAGAATAACGCGGTTGCGCGCTCGAAACGAAATCGAACACTCGGTCACATGACCCTTTGATGTGCGTCGATGAACATGACCCCCAGGCGGCGTGGTGCTTCACAGTACTCATATGGTGAGATTTGGATAGCAGAAGTTGATTTGATCGAATAATAGAGGTTGATTTGATCGAATAATAATTGTCAGAGGGAGAGTATAAGAAAGAGTGGTTGTCAACACTGGATAAGAACTCGCATGCAGGGTACAATGTGCTCCAATTTGTTACGAGGTTATCTCAACAACTTCTGACCCCAGCTTTTGTACAAACAACAGCCAGAACAGATCCTTCCGCCACATAGGTGTCTGAAAACCACTCCATTCAACGGTGAAGCAGCAATGTGAAGTCCCTGGAGCGGCAGTTTGAAGGCCGAATCCAGCTCCATAATTATGAGGTGTATCAGAATGGTCCGTTGGGGGGCCAACTGAGAGGAAAGAGGAGAAAATTGTCAGCTCATCAAGCACATCGACAGCGTCAAGCGCGTAGACGAAACATTGTATGTGTACTTCACGTTGTACGTGCCGCTATGCATTTCCGCGTCTGCCTGCCTTCAGTTTTTAATTTGCGAACTCATGCATACAGGTGAGCACATCCGGAAAGATTCCAATGTATGCACAGATAAATTAGTGCCACCGATTGCCAATCTCGCAGCTCATCAATTTCTACGAGTCCAACCTCCGCCGGAAAGAAGCCAACCGTCACTGAGTGCTGTGCGCACTTCTCCTCCCATCTCTTTTCTTTCCCTCGGTCCACATCTAGTACTTGCCTTCCATTCATTTTTTGCGACTTTCTGCTATGCCATGTCATGTACAAGAGGAATTATTACCAGACGCTTGTGTTTTGGTCGGTTCAAATTGGTGCCACTTACAGCCACGACAACCAGTACAGACTTCTCTTCCCTCGGCGTTCTTGGTTTCCTGAATAGGGCAGCCACCGACCTGGCGATCTGACCATCCCAAAACAGCGTTGGCTCTACAGGAATCCATCCCTAACCGTGTCCTTTGTAGAAAGGAATTGATCTTGTAGCAACTTATTGTCGACCACCATTTTTCAACAATTCATAAAGGAAGGAATTTCAATCCAATCCGATGCCTGGTACATGGCAGCCAACTGGAAACCAACCCAAAGCCGGCGATGGTCCTTATGTACCCACTAGCAGCGATCTTCGTGATCACCTGGCTTTTCTTCTTCTTCCTCATCAACAACCTTGATAATCTACGCCGATCCACTAGCCTGTACGACCTTGTATGACCCTCCACATAGTACACCCACAGTTAGGCTGAGTTAGCATTATTTTCAAGATATTATTTACAAGACATCGCGAAACAACGACCCAAGGTACCGTTCCACTGCTGCTCCAACCCGGAGCGGCAAATTACGCAGTCAAACTGTCAGAGTTCACACCGATAGCTGGAAATTAACATTGAGCTCCAATATGTGAGATGTACGTTACAATACTAGCGGTAATATATGCAATGAACAGAGTTCCAAGATATGAGATGTACCGTAAAATACTAGGAGTGATATAGGTAATGAACATGGGAGTAGGGTAAGGATTAGTGACCGTTGAAGTCTGAATAAATCAATTATCATGCCGGCTCTGCGTCGCCGTACATCTCGCGATACTCTTCCGGAAACTTAGCAAGAAATTCGAAACTGGTATAGAATTGGTCGTCGGTGTGTCTGACGCCCCAGGGTTTACTCTTCCGCTTGGAACTACACAAAGCGTAAGACTCAGACATGTAATGCAGATTGGGAATTACTCGCCGGCTTGTGACGGGTTTTGTCGACTTCGAAGGTCCATCGGAAACGCTGATCTTGGCCTTCTTCACAGGAGCGTCTTCATCTGTAATAGAGATCTTGCGCTTTCGTGACGATCTGCGCGGGGAGGATGGTGGCTGAGGAGGAGACTGGCGGGGTAAAGCAGTGTCGAGCTCCGGTGCGGGTAGGTGAACTGTTCGAAATGGCATCTGAGTTAAACTGGGGTTGCGGCCAACAGTAACTCTCACCGCTCTCGCTGAGTGGGCTGAGTGTATTGTTGCTCAGCGGTGCGGGCCTGTCTTCGACGTCGACTGTGGTAGTTGGACTGTGATTGAACGAAGCCAAGAGGATCGTTTGGAAGCTTCCAACTAACGGGCCGGTGTCAATCTGAGCGCACACGGCAAGTAGCACAATGACGTACGAATCGAGGATGGTCGGCTCATTGAGAAAATGCTTTAGATCCTCCTGCTGCCCAAGCCAAGCTTTGAGGTCGTCGAGGTCAATCCAGTCGTTCCCAGAAAAGAATTGCGGGTTCTTCGTTCTGAAACTTCTCGGGAACGACTAAAAAGAGCGCTTGGTCAGCGACAGATACCTCGTGAATGCTTTACGTGCCTCGTCCTGGAAGCGGAATAAAACGGCGTGAGGAAGGCGATTCAGCAACTGCTCGAGTTCTCCTGGCGCCCGCCGCTCCATCGGGACGCGAACAACAAGAATGTCGGGTGAGACGATGAAGAAAGGAAGAGAGAAGCGAGAATGGTGACGGCATTCTTTCCCATGCTCAGCCACTCGGCCGACCGCTACGGAATGGAGTGTGTCGGGTGTTGTAAAAGTATGTCGTGTTTTGTGATTACGGTAATGTAATGTGTCGCCAGTTCTGAAATGTGCTGTGGTTTCTGAAGTATGTGTCTGATTTTCGGGTCGTGTCGAATTTTCTGAGAGTTTGACACATGTGTCGTAGTGTCCCGTTTCCTATATCCTCCTCCTTGGCCATCGGTGATGGAAAAAATCACAAGTGACCTTGAAAGGTGGAAAGCCACAACTCCAGGCCTAGAAGGCAAACATCACGTCATAAGCATGGTTATTGGCGGCCGAACACAATACTTAACCCGAGTGCAGGGGATGCCCAAGGAAATTGAGGAAACCCTTGTCCGGATGGAACATGTCTTTCTTTGGGATGGTAAAAGAGCAAGAGTAGCTCATGATACAATGATTCGCGATGTTAATGACAGCGGTAAACAGATTCTGGATATTCCAGCGCGAAATGAAGCCATAGACCTCTGGAACTTGAAGTCATACTTAGTGCAGGGTCCAGAACGAGCACGCTGGTGCTACTTCCTTGATTATATACTGAGGAAGTTCCTCGAGAACAGCTACCTTAATGTCATACCCGGCCAGGTCTTGAATGTCTTCTTACAAGATATCCATATCCCAATCTCACACCGAACCCCACTTCCGGAGGAAGTTAAGCGCATGATCTTGACTGCACGAAAACACAATCTCAGGTTCACGGCGTTAGCGATCGGTAAAGACATAAAACTAGAAACACCAATTTGGAAGCATCCTTCCATGGACAAGGGTCAATACAAGCGTGCCTGCCTTCAGAAGGCTGCTACATGCCTCAGATTAAATCACGGAGTCCGCAGTGTGAATGATGCATTTATCATTGCAACACGAAGAACGGTGATTGCAAGAAAACCTCACCAAGTTAATCCGTCGGGCATTGGCCGGAAAAATTGTGGCTGCCTGTTATGCTATCGGGATAGAACAGAGTTTAACTGTCAGCATCCTGGCAAGTGTGTTGAAACAGCAAAAATTCTTATAGACTGTATCCACCCAAAGTGGAACCCTAATGCACCAGATCTTGATTTTTGTGAAGAGTTAGCCCTCACAGATTTGGAACGAGAGGCGAATCAAGCACCTGGAACAGACCAAGTTGTAACATTTGACCCAGATTTCCGACTTCTGGATATAGAGAGAGGTTTCAGGATTTTTGCATCCGAGGAATCACTGAACCAGCTGCCAACTAGGCTCTACAAAATTCCTGGATTGATTCCTGCTCTAATGACAGTCTTCTTACATGCGAAAGTCAACCGTGCGGGCGAATTTACTCCCGAAATTACACTAATGATAAAATCAACCTCAGATGTGGGAGAAGAACAGGAAGTATTATCACTGACCTTTGATACACCGACGATACCTTTGACATTCGCAACAGCATTGCTGGGTGGAGTGCTCTACATCTTGCAGGACACCCCAATGAATGTACCACTTCTCATCTGCTCCTCATCAGATTTTCTCTCGAGAGCACTTGTGAAAAATCGAAACCAATTTGAAAATAACATTTTAGACCCCAACTTCATCCTCTTCCGTGCCGTATTTGCAAGTCTCAACGAGAGGATCGCTTGAATCCAATTTAAAATGGTCTCTGCCAACCAAGCCAGATCACTAACGGATGTAAACCCCATCGCGGTCAAACTTGACACACAAGTTGACCTGATGTTTGAATGTCCAGGTATCCCCCTTGCCAGTGGCTCACAAAGATTGTTTACCAAGGCCATACTGGCATTGCATTCAACTCAGCACTGACAGTCAACCTTTGTAAACCTAGCACTGGTTGAACATTTCAAGTTTTTTGGTGAAAAAACTAGTGAAAAATGTTTTGAATTTTACAGCAATTTTTCAGTGAAAAACCAAGTGAAAAACTTGTAACTTCTTCATGAATTTTTTGAACTTCAAAACTTTTTCAGCACTTTTTCAGAAATTTTTCACAAGGTTCAAAAAGGTCACCAAAATGTTTCAAGTTTTTCACCTACTTTTTTGGCGAAAAATTACTGTAAAATTCAAAACATTTTTCACCAAAATTTTCAGTGCAAAACTTGAAATGTTCAACCAGTGTAGACCGCATTAGATGCACAATTGAACAGATTTCAAGTTACACACCAACTGATTCAATGATCTGGAGTTCAATCCGATCCACCACGCTTCAACGACTCTCGCAAGAGTTCTTCTGGAAGTGTATACACAATACATTCAGAGTGGGCGACTTCTGGTTGCATGTTGAAGCCCTGCAAATGAATGGACGATGTCATATCTGCGAAGTGCCGGAAACATTAGAACACATCGCTCTTGAATGCGATGCACACAGCCAAAAAATTGTTTGGGACCTCACACGCGAATTATGGTTGAAAAAATATCATGACTGGCCTTCTCTGAGCTGGGGTCTACTATTAGGCTGCAACCTCGCAAAATTTAAATCCGCAAAAGGGATTGTGCTCCCGGAAAAAGGGAGACTGTTCACTATACTTGTCTCGGTTGCCTGGCATGTCATATGGAAACTTCATGTTAATAGAGTGGTGAAAAATCCAGGCTCAACTCTTAACAAGAAAATTGTTCACAACCAGTGGTTGAAAGCTATCAATACTGCTCTGTGTCGAGACTGTTTACTGACCGACAAAATTCGGTTCAGGACACTTGCATTCAAAAAACAACGGGTGCTAAATACATGGAATGGTCTACTGCTTGAGGAAGACTCACTTCCGGATGACTGGCTGTATACAGAGGGGTTTTAGTGGGTATACGACCCAAGACTGACGAAACTGGGATAGGATAATTCTTTCGGGTCAGAGTCCCACACTGGTAAAATAATTGTGCGTAACAGCATTTCCTCCTGGACATTTTCCCCGGCAATGACTGGCTAACAACCAGCAACCCAAGCGGATGACCTTGGAATACTTCTGCAGACCAAGAATCATTATCCCAAACACTCCAAAAAAAAAAAAAAAAAAATTGAGTGTTCAAATCCCTACTATCAGTGACTGCCTACCTGGGCACACTAGGAACCTGGGCACTGGCCTATTGTAAGGAGAGAGACAGTGTCATATGCAATTGTTATGGTTGGGGGGTGCACTAAGACCTATGGCGCTGGTCCATACCAATTTTCAAGTCGAAGTGGTGAGTTGATCAAAAGTTACGGCATGTTTGGCACCAGCTTCCGGGGTGTGAACATCAATTCCTTGCCATAACAAACATCAATCGCCTCTTACACCACCAGTTTTTGCTCGATTAATGACTTTGGGTGCTCGTTCTTCTCCCCTGATATCAGGGATATCTCCAGACATAAAATTTCCTCCACATATTCATTCTTTCTGTGGTAAACTCCCACAAATGAATACAATGCGCCAGTGGAGGAGCACAACCCGAAGACCCATATATCAAAGCACCCTTTGATGCTACGGATCGAACACTTGGAATGGACCATAATGATATGCGAAGCTTTGGTTATGAACATAGTCCATCATTATGTTTCCCTCGTGTCGCTTTCACTGTCGTCCAGTACACCCAATCACCTTATTTTCTGTAGTGACACAATCTAAATATCGGGTTCTCGACAAGATCACTCAGGAGTGGCAGAGCGGGTCCAAAGTCATTCATCTGCATCCCATGAAGCTACCTGCAACTTATTTTGGCCACCACCACCCTCTCACTGGTGCACGGGCCACGTTTGTTTGGCGGGATGGATCCCGTCACTCAAACCTCTCATTAGAAGTCCCCAGTCCTACCATCTGTATAGGTCCAAAGTACTCATATAATGGCTGGAATAGAGCCTTTAGGCCCCTTGAATATATTTATACGCCGCGAGGCTACCCAATTAGTCAGCAACAGTGGATTTGCACAGGTGCCCAGGAACCCCGTCAATTGCCTTTTTGGGGGATCTGGCCGAAATAAATTCGAAAAACACTCAAATCACCACCAAAATTGACACAAATAGGCTTCAATTGTTCGCAGTATGTATGCCGTACATTTACAACCCTCAGGCCAGAGAAAAGGCCCGAGAAAAAGCTGCTAATAGGCCAGAACCTCTAAGGTGCCCAGGTTCCCAGCGTGTAATAGTATATAATCAACTTTGTTTCCAACGCAAATCTACCTTAAGCAACCGACCAACGAGAGTTAATCTTCGTGTGAACACGGGAAATGTCTCCGTATTCTTAAGATTGCTGTACTAACCTTGATGCAAGCGTAAAGCATTACTTCAAAGATAGCCGATGGTAATTTCTTAATGAGCTCTTGAGCTTCACTTAGAATCACGCAGTTTTACAGGGTCAACTGTATATGGATTGAGCAAGAGATAAAAGGTGTCCCACATGAGGGAGACACTCCTCTTATATACTAGTTAGAGTAATATAAATAAATGACTCGGGGGGAGTCATGAGGCAGAGTCATGAGGCGGTGTTAACCCACAATGTTGACGATGAATCACGTGTACGGGCGCTACAAGTGTAGTGAGGATTCTCGAGTTCCATCACAGAAGGCTTGCCGCAATCATCTCATAAATAGACAACTCGCGCATGCCCCAGGTCCGCATCCTAGTCCGTCAATCGACCCATCACTTCTCTCAAGCATCGTTTTTGTACTCAAAGCGAAGCAAGCAAGCAAGGGGCCTGTTCCTCCTCAATATGTTGTGCGGTCCAACTGGCCATCATGTTGCCAACTTCCCTCAATAAGGCATAACCAGCCTCCCGTCCCTGTGATTCTCACACTCCCAGCTCGACCAACAACCCAACCGCACGCCAATCTTTCCAACTCAGCAGCTTCGTGTCACCTCGAAATAAACTCTCGGCCGGCTCCGCTTCACCTTGGAAATCCATTCGCTGCCTGTGTCGGTGGATGCTGCGAATTCACCATCTTCCGCCGGACTTATGAAGGGAATCCACTGTCCTCCACCGGATCTACGCTGCGCAACCACCATCCTCCACCAGATCTACATACAGCGTACATACACTCCCGGATTCCGAGTCATACCGTGCATCTGTCGTCCTCTGCCGGCTTCTTTTGAAGATCCGGCGACCACTGGTGGAAAGTCGAAGACCATAGTCATACATCCGGCGTCGTCTGCCCGATTTTTATCTTGTCTCACAATTTCCAGCGACCTCCGGTGGAGCATGAAATACAATGACCTGATCTTAAGTCCCGAGTGAAAAGACCGCCAGCGGAACTTAAGTTCAGCCTGAACTTAAGTTCTCTACACAAGCGGGCCACCTGTATGGCGCTGCACGCGTGTATTGTGCCCCTCACTTGACCCAGCACTTAAGTCCTGCCCACAGCTTAAGTCCCGCTCATGACTTGAGTTTCACAACCTCTTGAGTCCCACCTGCAACTTAAGTCCTGTCCGCAATCTCCAGTTCCATTAAAAAACTTAAGTTACACCATGTGTAACGCACCCGCAAGACGGATACTCAAAAGGCCGTTACCCTATACAGATAACGGCCATTAGCCATTTACGATTACTAGAAACTAGCGTAACGGCATTTCCTCCTGGACAACTTCCCCGGCAAAAACTGGCCCACAACCAGTAATCCAAGCGGATGAACTTGGAATGCTTCTGCAGACTGAGTCTCATTATCCCAAACACTCCAAAAAAAAAAAAAAAAAAAAAAAAAAAAAAACGATTACTAGAAACTACCACGTGACTCTTTGTACATATTATAAAAGCAGGTTGCTGAGTGTCAACTGACACTCACCCACTTGACGCACCCGACTCTATTTAATAGACTTTGGGTTGATTCATCCGGGTGATTCGTTTAAGTTAAAACTCTTCAACCTTATTACACCACAACTTAAGTGCCTAATTTATGCTGTGGCTGTGCAACGGCGAGCAGCCAGGGCACGCCGCCGACGGGGTTTCCAATCACGGGGGAGACGTGCAAGAGACCCAACACGTCTGGCGGGAAGTGCCTGGTCGCCGCATTAAAAATCCTTGTACGCCCGATGTATACCCTAATCCATGGTGAATAAACAACATAAATATATATTCCATGGAAGCGTGGCACTCACCATGTCATCCATCCACTTGAAGACTACGTCGCGCCACCCATCGATCTTGGTGACCAGTTCGTCGAAGCTGGTCGCCGAAACCCAATCGTGATGCGCTCCCGACTCGGCGCTCTTGAAGATCACCTTGGCGTTGTGCTCGAGTCGCCTGTGCATCGCGGCCTGCATTCGACCGTAGGTTACCTTGCCATTCGGCCCCCCATTCCGCTCCTCCTCACGGTCGGCCTGTCCCGCCCACACCACGCTGTCGCGGCGGTACCTCCCGATCACATGGAATAGCTCCGCGTGCTTGTGTTCGTACTGCTCCAGCCAGCGGTACATTTCCGCTTCAGCGCGGAACCATTGCACTCGGTCACCTAGAGCGTGTTAGTATACAGTTGACACTAAATAGAAATACATTGCCACTTACTTTCCTTCTTGTACGCCACCAGTTTTTCGTCGCTTTGACCTTGCCCCCGCATCAAACTTTCAAGCCAGATCCAGCCATCTCGCTTCTTCTTCGACTTCCCCTTCTTCACCTCCTTCCGCCTTCCCTGTTTAGAGGGCGACATCTCCAAGTCATTGTCCTCCGGATCAGATGACGGCGCCGACTGCACATCCACATCGTCGGGAGCGATATCCTTGAGACATTTTTGACTGCGCCGGTTGTGCTTGAAACCTCCTGGATACACGTCAGCATTTGTAGGAGACTTCTAGGAGGTGCGATACCTGAGCGCTTCAGTGTTTGGGTACCCGCCAACAACTGAGGTTCGTCGTCTTCGCTACCTTGCTCCCCTCGCGACGGTGTGGAAGCCACCGCCACGTGTGATATCGTCACCCCACTCTGTAAATACCACGCCGTCCCGTTGAATAACCGCGAGTCCCCCTTCGCGCGATGTAAGTGAGTTTCCTTCCTCTGCGTGTCCCGGTGGCTCAGTGGCCGATAAGGCTCCACAGTGTCCTCCTCCATGTGGCGTAGATGGATAAGGGCGGTCCGCGTTGTTGTACATGGTGATCTCGAACGTCTTCATGAGCTCCGCCTTTTGAAGGTTTCGCTGCGAGCGTGTGATACCCGCCTGGCCCCGATAATCCTGATCCCGTGCTTTCTTGACTGCGGACAATGCCAAAGAGGCGGCTCGGACAGTGAGAATACCGCTGTCAGCCTCCGTACAGCGCAACTTGACTTCTGCCTCCCTTAGCTCCGAGTCCTCGTCGTTGGCATCCTTCGGAGTGGTGGGCCATTGTCTATGCTTCATGCGATACGATGGCAGTTGGATGGCTGTTAATTCCGGCTCATCTACGTCGAGCGCACTGAGCTTGAGACGCGGGAATATCTCCCGTTGGTGTTCCCTGAATTTCTTGAGATCGAGGTTCAGGGTATCGCGCAGTTTGGTGATGCTCGCCCAGGTGTCCTCCAACGGATGCTCACGGTGGTTTCGCAGAAGCGCTATGGTAAGGCCCCTGCATCATGGCGCGTTAGAACTAGTTCCTGGCAAAGTCGTATAAACTTACTGTGAACGCTCAATGCTCATTCCATCGTGGATCCACTGCGCAATCGGTGTACCCGCCTCGTGCCCGGCGTTGTGTTTCTGTTTCTCTTGCTCTGCGGCAATCATGGTAGCCAGCACACTCTCCATGGTCAGTACTAAACGTCTTTCAGTTCGAAATGTGCGTCGAGATCCAATGGAGGTGTACCTGTCGTCGCCTCGTGCTGATACACACTTTGGGGTTTGCCACGGGCTGACTTCGTAGTTTCCCTTGAGAGTCGTGACCAACCAGGGACTTCGGTGGCATGCTGCCTGCTGAGGTCCTCCACCACAGCCATGTGGAGCTCAAACAGCCGAAGCGCGTCGAGTCGCTCAGCAGCCAGCAGTTCCGCTGCCAAGTGTGAAGTCAGCGAGATAACATATCAGAACTCAAGGCAATCTTACCTGCACGACGGACCTCCAGCATATTCCACGCGTGCATCACGAAATTGATGATGTCGTGCCGCGCAGCGCCAGTCATTTGGCGCGTCGGGGGTTCAGAAACGCCCAAATCATTTCCGCCGTCTCCCCGTGGAAGTGCACCCGACAGGCAAAGTAGACCGCTTGCCATGTAGTCTTACAGTCGCTTCCGTGCCCGTTAATGTGATCGGCTGGGATTTGGCCCTCTGCACAAACGAGCAGGGTGTGGAGCCACTCCTCCTCCGGAAACAGCTCGAGGGCCCGCTTCACCTGGTTCACCACAAACGAGCAATAGCTGTCATAGCTGACATTGGTGGGCGACACTGTTTCTGGGTCGTGGGATGGTGAATTGGTGTGCCGCAACAGCTCGCGTTGGGCATATGTACCCAGCGCAAAACTGGTCACAGAAATCAGTCCATGAGCTAGTCATCCAGAACGCAAGACTTACGCTTCACCCTTTAGCATGTCGACAAGGGATCCCAAAACAGTATGGTCGCACGCACAGGCGACGACGCCGCTCACAGCCGTATTCCCGTACTTCGCATGTCCCTGGTGGCGGATAGAGCCAATGTTCGCTTTACAGGGTACCTCCTTTTGTAGTCATTAGCGAGGACTTGAAACTGTTGAAATTGATTTACCTTGTCATCGTCTGGGACTACATATGTCTTCATGAACTGTTCAAACACTTTTTGATTAGGAAAATACATTTTGCCGTCTGTCAGGGCTGTGTCGCTGCCATCGTCGCGTTTGAAAAATAGGTTGGCCTTCCAGTTTCCATCGAGGGTCATATTCTGCGAGATGAGGTGTCTACTATTCCATTAGTTGTCTCCTCGAGGAACTCGTCTCTGCCACTCACCGAAGATAACTGGGTACGTCCACAACCAAGGGCATATTCACCCCCCGTTCCGGACCCGCCGCGCAATTAACACCAAGAAATCCCTCCGGGCAATTCGGGTATGGGCGGTCGACTTCGCCAGGGATAGGCATATCCAGGCCGTGTGCTTCACCATGTTCGATGATAATCTGGAGATGTTCGTAAAAGCGCGAGATGGTGAGGAAGTTGCCGTATATGTCCTGAAAGCAGATTAGCATACTCGCAATGTTCCCAGATGATTGTTCACGCATGGGAACTGCACCAGCAAAAAACGGGTCAGCCATCCGCTGCAGAACGAGCGCAAAATTGTAAGCAGAACCCTTCCCTTGGCTCCGCTGCTGACGGTGGTACTGGAGTAATCCCAGCGTATAGCCTGTCTTCGGGTCCTTGACGCTCCCGGGGAATATACCTGCTTGTAGCAGTTGCTGGAATTCTGGTTCCCCGCGCTTCCCATCGGCAGTCTTGCACCGGCAGAATGCAAGGGCGGTGGCATGAATCCTGTTTGCATCCACCAAAGTGAAGGACCGTCCCAGGTCCGCGTCGGGACACCTTTCACCATAGTGGCCGAGCCCGATAACGGTGTTCTTCATAACGCGACAGAAGTCGGTCTTCTCAAAGAACTGCTCCTTCGTGTTCCAAACGAATGCCCAATGCGTGGGCATCGTCCGGTGTTTGTCCAGCCAGCACTGGGGACACAGTAGTGGCGCTTGCTGGCAATCAGTGCACGCGACCTTCCGGACCCGTGATGCGATGCCACAAGCACAAGGGGCGTGTAGCTGGGAGCTGTAGTGAAGGGAGAGCAGGATTTCAATGAAAGTAGCTTCCTCAGCTTTGAGTTCGTTCATGTGAGCTACATTCTGGACGGACATTAGTTTTATGGAAAAATGTGGTGGAAACTGAAATATACCTGTCGTATATGCTCAGCCTTTTCCTTGGACGGTTCTGTAGCTTCATATGCGGGCTTGATACCCGGACCCTCTTCAGTCGCGTCAAGGAGCGGTAGGGATGGTTCGTGGGAGGGGAATCCATCGAAAGATCGAAGGTGGTGGTGGCGCATGTCCTGCGTTTTCCGCGTTTGGTACGTAGCGCTGCTGAGTTTTTGGAGGACTTTCATCTGTCTGGGAGTAAGTCTGTGCATGTAGGACAATGGTGCACAAGCCGCACCGACATGGAAAGTAACTTTAAAAGAGGGCACGCTGGTGGCAAGGCGCACTGTGCTCGGCTCGGTTGTGCCGCGTTCAAGTTTGTGCCTGCCCACACGCTTCATGATGGAGAATACGAAGGGAGGAGGGACAAGGGAAGCTGCAAGGAAAGGAGATTTTCAGTTTGTTGAGGGTGGGGTATTATACACGAAGAAAAACGCACTTTTGGTTGAGATACCAAGTCCACCAAGCACGCTTCAATTTGATTTGGATGGCGTCTTCCTTCAAGTCCGTTATCCAATCATGGACACGACTCGGAGTCGCGCGAAGCCTGCCGAAAAAACAGGGCCAAGATAGCAGATATAGGTAAATATTACAAGCACAATGATATATGTACATGGCGTGCTTTACCAGTAGAGAATACAGTTTGACTACGAAAAAAAGACCATTTTACTACGATAAAAGGCCATGTTTTAAACTGCACGAGAAAAAAGTAGAAAAAAAGGCCATGGCACCGACATGGAGTCGGGCGGGCTCGACATGAAGTCGAGCCCAAAGAGGTGCAGACCGACATGAAGTCGGTCTGCGGTGCGCCATGGGGTCCTAGGGAGGTCTTGAGTCATTGTCTGTCGTCACCGTGGGCTGTTGGGCTTGTGTTGAGGCGCCTGCATAAGAGATGAGTGGGTGATGGAGGGAGAGACATGCAGTGCTTGACATTGTTTGGCAACCATCTCCTTACTTGGGGTAGAGGCGTGGCTGCGCCGCAGGATCTCGTACTTATCTTTTTCCCATCGTGCCGATTACACGCTTAGTAAGCTGGTCATCCCAAATCCACCGACATACAGTGATACACGACAAACCTGGAAGACCCAAATGATTGATTTCAATGAGGCCAGGCAAACCAGGCGTGTATTACTTCGGCAGGTCCAGGGCAATATTGAAAATTTGGGGGACTGGAAGGAGGTATATACTAGACTTATTAATGTTGTACCTCTGAATGAGCGGCATGGGACTGGGGTGGGCACAAGGTCGCTGATGGCCATTACATAAGCACATAGCCACATCAAAACGCGCCGATGCGTATTTTGGTTTCCCCATGTTAATGATACTTGTAGATGTAAGATGATCCCAGAAGCTGGTTCTGACACTCTCTTAAGTGAGATATTGGACCTCCACTGAGATTCAATGTGTTAGTCCTGGATTTTCACCTCTTAACACGGTTGGTCACGCTCTGTCACACGTCATTATTATTGATTATTACTGTGATTGCGCGCCCTGGCCACTTCACGTTTTTGGGCTGATTCACCCCCCTTGGTACCTCCGGCTGGCGGTTGATCTCAATATATTAATAATATCTCGGGATTCTTCTGGGCGGAATTTTGTAAACCCCCCCTGCCACTTGAACCGAGATACAAAAACTTTTATCTGACTACTTTTAAAAAATCTGTCCAGAAGGATCCCGAGATTTTAGGATTTTGAGACACTTTGCCTCTTAGCTTTGGCTGCTTGTGGAGGACATCATGCTACAAACGTGAAGGCGTTTCTGATTGAGGATTTAGCAGAGAGGCTTGATCAATCAACATGTACAAATAGATCAGGCCTTAGTAGGACGTGCCACACGGTACACCAGGGAAAGAGACAGAGGTAAATAAAACAGCACAGCCTAGGCACACAGCCACTAAGGGTAAGGAAAAAGTGAAAAATAGGACAGCCACTAAAAGTCAGACACAGCATAAGGAGACTATTAAAAATCGGAGACAAGGAAAATAGGGAGACTTTAGCCTCGGAGGAATGAAAGGAACGAGTATTATGTAACAAATACTCGTAACACAGCCACATGGTGGCTGTATAGACCGTTGTGCACTTTACCATCATTTTTTGATGGTAAAGTGCACAACGGTCCATTTTACAGCGTCAACCACGACCTTTGCCCTCAAGATTGGCCCTGGAGTTGATTCTAGAACAAATTCTAAGATGTTCTGTAGAAGCAGAATATCAGAAAGAGAAAAGCAGCTCCCACAAATTCGGATTGAGACCCGAGGTGCTTATGAGGGCACTCAACTGCAGGAAATGTAAAAAAAATTGTATATGTAAGAGCGATACATTCAATCGGTAATATACAGTATAATACATTAGTTTCGCGACAAGAAAGGTATCTAAGGAGTAGTTTCGCGGCAAGATAATGTCAAAAGTATATACAACTATGGGACGGAGCACACAGCGGATGACAAACATGCAGTAAGAAAAAAAATTATATAAACTACAGCTCACCCTCTTCCTTCTCCAGATCATGGTCCAGACGCAATGGGACAACGGCAGCGTGGCCAAAGTACTCCCAGAATGCTTGTGTGTAGTACCGACACACAGCAGTTTCCAGAGCTTGGATGTGGCCGGGGACCACTGGTGACATTCGGCGACGCGGCGGAGGATATTGGGACGAGTGGACTTGGTGGTCCAATCCAGCATCAAAGTTGCTGTCCGCCCGACATAACGATGGCGCTCTTGTAGCATTGTCGATGCCCATCCACGCTTGCTCATCTCCAACGGGACCCCTACCAACATATGGCCCGCAAAACAGTCCTTCACCTCGCTCAACCGATCTCTCTTGGACGCCGTTTGTCCAAAGCACAAAACTCGAAGCGGAAACTCGTCTCCGCCACCTGCCAGACAATCTCACGAGTTTGTTCAAGGCTGAACTCAGGAAGAGACTCGACAGGCACAGGGAAGCCCTCGACGCTCGACAAATTGCACGCTTCCAACGCTGGGCGAATGCAGTCCAGGAGCCTCTCGCTCCGCCTGTACCTCGGAGACCGACAGGGCCGCACTTGGTCAGAAGGCCCTCCAAGACGTCCCTCCATTCCTGCGGGCGCAAAAGCTGTGGGTGCTGTGTTAACATGTAGATGAACCCATCAGAAAGCAAGTTCCAGTGGTGAAGGAACTTGCGGCGTCGCTCGGAGGCGGTGTTGACCAACAAGGCGGGCTCCGGCAGGACGTATCGTTTGTCGGCATCGTTGGAGGTGTATGGGATTACCAAGCGATCGACCTGCGCAAGGGCATCGGCCATGGAGACAATGGAGGGCGGCATTTCTGGAATTGCCAAGGCACTGAATTTATCCCGCTCAGTCTTTGTGGGGCCCTTCAGTGTCGGTGTTTTGGCTGAATCTGTGGTCGAGTACTGGCAGTGGTGTTCAATTAATCGCGATTGGCCACGTACAGGGCTTCGAACGCGACTGCTGCGGGCGATTGCGCGCGACTGGTGGAGAGCCGCTGGCGACCAGAACAGCTGTAGGAGGATCAGTGATGTTCTACTCTTGGCAAGCGAAAGATGTACATGAACGCGGCTGCAGGGCTGAACGAGAGCTGCTTGCAATGGGAGTCGTTGCATCGGGTGAAGGTGAGCGAGCACGGGTATCAGTAGTTTCAAACGGGTCGTGATACCACGGCGTATGAACGGCCGCGCGCTTGATCGCTGCAATTTTTTCCACGGTGCTGCTGCCGCTGTATAGCACTGGAGGTGCGCTGGCGCCGTGTGCGTCGGGGTCAGGGAGACCGAAGCTCGGCTCCCATAAGGGCACGACTTTCAAGATGTTTTCTTCGTCGAAGACCTCTACCGGTCGCAGAAACCAAAACGGCACCTTGGCGGCCCACAGCTGCTGAGCGACGAGGGGACAGTGGTGAAGGCCCCAACGCATTTAGCGACAGAGGTCTCGGGGGGGACTGGGGTCATGTAATTGTTCATTCGCGCCTGGTAAATCGTCATATAGTTATACAGGGCATCGAGTTCGAGGAAGGCGCGTTGCAGCGAGGAGAGTGCGAAGACCATCTTGTGATATGTTGTCGGCAGAGTCTGCAGCTGTTCAAGCCACATGGTGATGTGCTGGATCAGTTCGCCAAAAAGGGGTATGGCGAGAGCTGGCGATGTCCGACGAAGCTCTTTGCATCGTGCGACAAGCTCGTTGATGGGAGGCAAGAGTTTGGAAAACCGTGCATGCGTGAGCCGGCCCAGCCCTCACGTCACCGCGCTCCCAACCACAAAATCTGCCA
Source organism: Mycena sp. CBHHK59/15 (assembly GCA_029204085.1). NCBI lineage: Eukaryota > Fungi > Basidiomycota > Agaricomycetes > Agaricales > Mycenaceae > Mycena > Mycena sp. CBHHK59/15. The sequence goes on from JARGXW010000213.1 coordinate 33,972, forward strand.
GCGATGGGTTCCACCACATCACATCCAGCTCAGGGCGCGACCCTTTCGTGGAGATGAGGGGCATATGAGGGTAGTGGGACGTCCACTGCTGGGGCCAGAGTGTTGGGTCGTCTGTCCCATAACGCATGTCGGAGCGGAGGAAAACCGCATGGGGTACTGTGAGGGAAGGAAGGGCGGGGACATAGTCGGTGTTGCTCGTGATGAAGTAGTGCTGGGCCCCGAGTTGAGCAAAAGCACCAACATTGCCGTCAAAAGACCCCAACGGTACGCTCAAGCTCCGATTCCTGAGCAGATCAACGCTATGGGGATGCGGTTTTCTGGGCGAGACTGGATCCATTTTGCGGCCAGGAAATTCAGTGGAAATTAACAAGGATTCGACGTGTGAAGTCGAAGTCCTAGTCAACGGCCAGACGTGTAGTCTGGCTGAACCAGACGTGAAGTCTAGTTTGGGAATACGTGGAGGAGGGAGAGAGAGGTGAGGTGAGAAATCAATACGAGGCTGTGCTCGGGTGCAGTTTTCACGGCGATGCCAAACAGAGGCAAGCACCTGTCTCTCTCTTCCATCACCCACGTCGCCTCTTGTGCAGGCTCCTCGACGCAAGCCCGACGACCCACGGCGACGACGGCCAGCGTCACCAGCTCGACCACCGACCCCATGGCGTACTGCAGGACTGACTTCATGTCGGTCTACACCTCTTTGGGCTCGACTTCATGTCGAGCCCGCCCGACTCCATGTCGGTGCCATGGCCTTTTTTTTTCTGCTTTTTTCTTGTGCAGTTTAAAACACGGCCTTTTATCGTAGTAAAATGGTCTTTTTTTCGTAGTCAAACTGTATTCTCTACTGGTAAAACACGCCATGTACATATATCATTGTGCTTGTGATTATTTTCAAAAAAAATCGCCTTGTATGCAGTTGGGCTTATGGAGTGGACCGACAATGACTTGGGTGAATCCGTGCGAAGGCGATGCCACGAGCAGACTCAGCGGAGGGTATGACGAAAAATTTCATGTTATAAGGTGATTAATCGGAGTCTACATTTTTACGACAGCTACTAACTACGTGATTTTACTTCAAGTCTTGAATTAATTCAGAGCAGACTCAGCGGAGGGTACAACGAAAAAATTTATGTTATAAGGTGATTAAACGGAGTCAACATTTTTACGACGGCTACTAACTAACTACGTGATTTTACTTCAAGTCTTGAATTAATTCGTCAAGTCAATATGCCCCAAGAATTTCACCTTCTTGTGAGTGCGCACGGCGACATCCTCCTCGTCGTCAGAGATATTGATCTCGCCCAAGAACCTCCTCTTTTGGGCTGGGCGCGCAGGCTCGTCAATGTGAGAGAGATCAATGCGGATGGGAGCGGGAGAGCCGGGTGGGGGTGTGGGAAGGGTTGGGAATTGACGCCTTTGTGCGCGTGGAGTGGATGTGGGAGTGGGTGTGGCGGGTGCAGGCGCGATGTGTATCCTTCGAAGTCCAGGAAGTGGCTGCAAAGCCCAGTCCGGACGACCAGGCCTGCCGCGAGCTGCAAGATAAACCACAACCCAATCATGCCATGTTTGCTCTGCAGCCTGCAAGACAGACTTAAGCCCCGTGTTGCGCACGGCATAGGTGTTGCCTGTCTTCATGAAGTAGGCGTCGTACGCGTCGCGATAGGCACGGAAAGCGGTTCGTGCCTCGAGATTGGGAGGAGGGGTTTCTCGGGAGACAAGGCGATAGATGCGCACCTGGTGGCATGTCAGTCACCAGCGTCGTCGGCGGCAAGATACGAGGACATACAAAGTTAGTCTTGATTTTACCTAGTTGGCTGAAAGTAAATGCTGATCCCATTGCGACGCGCAGTTTTATGGGCTGCTGGAAGATCTCTTCAAGTTCCTCAGCGGAGAACAGCTCGAGGGCTTTGCGGAGAATAGCGCGGTGTCGAACATTGGTGTTGAACTCGGGTTGATTAGATGGGCCGAAGAGCCGGCGGGTCTCTCGGGAAGATATCAGGAGCATCGTGAAAGAAAAGTATGCAATCAAGGTACGGTTGTATGTTTGAATTCTCAGTACGAGTTAACAGCAACTTATATAGGGCCACCGTGCTTGGGTGTCGCCCAAGCGTTTCCTTTTTTGTTTGCCAAAGGGTTTCCTTTTTGGTTTCCCTCCGACTGGACAATGCACCTGCACTTTGCTATTTACTGGTATGTAGGTGGCAATTTCCTTGCTTCTTGTTTTTTCCCAACAACTAACACTCTCAATGACTTTAGTCTTCGCCCCCCGCCAACTCCCAACGATGCCATCGAGAACAAAAAGTCCTAAAGCGAAGGAAATGTTCAAATCCTACGATGCGGCTGAGGTCCCCGACATCATTCCATTTCCCGAGCTCGGGGGGGTTGGCACCACAAAAGGCGAGGAAACCGCTGTGCCCAAGCTCAACGAGCACCAGCAGAGCTGGATCCTCGACATCGGGGTTCACGGCATAGATCTGCCGAGCCTGAAGGGCAAGGCCGCTAAAACATTCTACGAGAAGGTCAAGACGGACGCCTTTGATGCCAAGGCATTCCAGCACACGCCGCAGCCCACAGATCGGATGGAGGAAGCCCGCCTTCCGGCGCTCGTCGCAGCCTGGAAAGAGAAAAAGCCTTCCAAGAAGAAGAACAACTCTGCGGCAGATGAGGATGACGCGAGCGACGAGGAGGAAGATGAGGGTGGACGGGGAGGCCTCTTGCGCGGATACACAAAGGCGGGGTGGCGACAGGTCAGTACCTGTTTGACTTGCCTCCTTTTGAGCGCGATTCTGATTGCCACAAAAGGCGATCCAGAAGGTTATCAGTAACACGCGAACGGCTGAAAATAACAAACGCAAGACCAAGAACGACGACACCTCGCCCATCGCAGAGGCCCCTGCATTGTCGAAGCTCCTTGGCCTCGTTGCCTCCTCCGGTCGCGACAAATTCCGTAAAGATCGCCACGACGACATTGAGGAGTATTCGAAGACTCTGACAGACGCGATCAATGCCGGTAGCAAGTTCCGCAAAGCTGAGGGCCTGATGTGGGCGGAGGAGGATCAAGCCTCATGGGAGGCCGCAGCGGCGTCCGACGAGGACGTCGACTGGGAGGAGTAAGTGATCCCTAATATCATATCCTATCTTTCGCCACTGACACTTCTTCAAACGTCAAATGGTAGTGGCAAGCGGTTTCAAGCACATGGTAGACAGTCTCCACGCCAGCCGCAAGTTCCGCCCCTTCGTGGCGACAATGTTGATGGGTTGGCTGAGCCCAGAGGGGCAGGTGCACCTTGAGTGGTAAGTTGTTCACTTCCCAATATCTTGCGGACGACTTATAGGTGGAGCAGGGTCGAAGCTGTTCCCAAGGATATCCGTGTTCGGCAAACGTTCGAGAAGCAAACCCCGCAACTCGTCAAAGACAGCCTGAACGCCATGTATGTTTGGGCCGAGAAGCCTCTTAAAGGTAAGTTACAATAAGAATACGACGAGCTTGGCTGACGTGCACACATAGACTATGTAACCACCCTTGAAGATTCGACGAAGGGTGCACCACCCATCTTTCCTCTCAGCGCTGAGGGCTTGGACGATATATCTCCCAAAACACTCGCACAGATGGTGACAAGTTTTTTGGTGGATTCCTATCGTGCGTGGTTTCCCTTTACAAGAGAGCTGATACTAATATGGCGCACTCCACAGAAGCTGCATTTGGCACTCAAGACATACCATGGGCAGCAGTCGATAGCACGCCGAACGAGTACTACGATGCTGAAATAAACTTCACATCGACTGGGCTCGTTCAGTTCACGGTCGCCCAGTGGTATGACTTGGCTACCACCCTGGCGTCGGTCGCTGGCGCCGGGACTTCGGGTTTCTTCCGCAAGGCGCCGGTGGGGCAGGATGATGGAGAGGAGCGTTGTGCGGATGAGGCGAAGGCGGAGGAGGCGCGTCGTGCAGATGAGGTGAAGGTGGAGGAGGCACGTCGTGCAGATGAGGCGAAGGCGGAGGAGGCGCGTCGTGCAGATGAGGCGAAGGCGGAGGAGGCACGTCGTGCGAAGGCGGAGGCGGCCCGTCGCTCAGATGAGGCAAAGGCGGAGGCAGCGCGTCTTGCGGAGGCGGAGGAGGCGCGTCGTTCGGACGAGGCGAAGGCGGAGGCGGCCCGTCGCGCGGAGGAGGCGAACATTGTACCTCCGCCTCCTCCTCCTTCGCCCCCCCCGAAGAAGAGCAAGGGTGGCAGGAAGCGGAAGGCAGAGTCTCAGCTGGTTCCGGAGGATGACGCAGCACCAGAGTCTGCTGGCCCTGTACGGCGTACCACGAGAACACGTCTAACACCACAGGTAAGCTTGCATTCACACGATTGATTCCGTCTGATTTGAATCCCTAGGAGGCTGCATTAGAACGTCAAAAGAAGCTCGCAGCGGAAGTCAGCGTCAATGGGGCTAAACCAAGGTACCGTTTTTGTCTATGAATGTTAGCGGTAGTTGATGTCGCTTAGCTACGAATACGTCGAGGTCCGGAGGAGTCCGGCCAAACCCAAGCGAAACTCTACGAGCAGGTACGAAATTATTTTGAAGCTTGAAGCTTGAATATGCAACTGAAGAACTTGTAGAACTTGAGTTGTGCTGGAACTCAAGACGCTGTGGAACTTGAGCTGCACCCGAACTCAAGTCCATGGACTGAACTGGCGATGAACGGAACTGAAGTAGTACTTAAGGAGTACGGAAACTTCAGTTCGACAACAACTTAAGTACCCCATTGTTTATGTATATGAATATTTGATATGTGTATGAACTGATCTCAAGTTCGGTTGAACTTAAGTCGGGGATGAGCTTAAGTTGCTGGAGTAAGAACTTAAGATCTGACCAACCCTGCCCATGGGACTGATATATACGTCTGTACGCTACATGTACAGAACTTAAGAGGTACTACATCTTAAGACTCCTTGGCGGTTCCGACCGCCCGGATCTTAAGATGAGCTAATAAAGTATTTGGTTGAATTGAATGAGCAAGTAAGTACTAGTACATGCAGGAACAAAAGTGAACAAAGAAAATTTAAATGAACAATCTAAATGAAGTCCCCTTCCCGTACCAGACCTAAATGAAGAATCTTCCCTATGTGCATCAGCGTGTAGTTCAGTCCCTTCCTGCGCCAGCCCACCAGATCTGTGATCGCCGACAACGGACTCTCCGCAAACAAACAATCCTTCACCATGGCTCCCCGACGATTAACTGGTTCGATGAACATATCGCTTTCGTACTTGACAGGAGAACCTTCTCCGCTAGCCTCATCGTCAACGTAAAGACCCAGCATGTTGCAGAGCCGTTTGTATTCACTGAAGTCCTTGAGATAAAGTTGACCGGCGAAGAGATTTAGCTGGGTGATTTCGTTCGCGCTCCAGCGCCCAGAAGGCAACGGCCGCGACGTGGGAATGGTGTAGAAGCGCAGGTCCTCGAAGGAGTGCATGCTCTCCATCGTTCGCGGCACGTACTGATGGAGATGGACGTGTGGGCTCTCGCGGATGCGGTGGAGGAGTTCGTTCGCCTCCCAAGGGCTGATAATAATCAAGTGTCCTCCTCCGTACGAGGTTGAGACAGTTGGAGGACGGATTCATCATGGACTGCCTACTTACCCAATTGGGGTGTCACAAGCGCTTATATGCTGTGACACACGCGTCTGATGCCCTTACTCGCTTCCCCCAAGTCGCAGTAAGGGTATGTTATTTCCTCGTCGTTGTATCTACATTAGACTCACAGAACCTGTAGCCTACATACTTACTTGTAGTACAGGTGAATTGACTTGCTTCCCCCAAGTCGCAGTAAGGCCTACATACTTACTTGTAGTACAGGTTGCAACTGGTTATGGGCCTTTGAGCTCACCGTTGATGACGACGAACTCTTGCCCTGTACTACAGCGGCTCCCGGGCATCTCGCCGAGCTGGTATCTCTCTTTTTGACGAATCGTGCAGCGCGCACGACCTTTTCTTGACGCGACCTGACGCGACAGATCATGCCTTCCCCACGACTCCCTCCCTCGTTCTCTTCGAACAATCCGTTTGGTCCCAACTACGGCGGTCCCAGAACGCCAGCATACTCGCCGTCGACGTCGCCTTCTCCCCCGCTCGCGAATCCACGGCGCATGCCCCCTGCATTCCCGTTCGTCCCAGGCGCGCGTCAGCATGGCTACCCAGCTCCAGGCTTCCAACCGCAGGCGTACGTACCGCAGGGGCCCCCGCACCCTCCCGCGCTGCCTCAGTATACCTACTACCAAACGCACGACGCGCACGCTCAGTTCCAGCAACCGCCTATGCAGCATTACCCGCAAGGCGCGCACGCTCAACAGCAGCCACCGCAGATGCATTACCCGCAACAGCAGCCACCGCAGGCGCAGTACCCGCAGGACACGCACGCTCGACAGCAACTGCCGCAGGGACATTACCCACACGGCGCGCACGCTCAGCAGCAGCAGCCGCAGACGCACTCGCACTACGGACAGCAGTACATGCCGCAGCCGCATCGACCCAGCTTCGTCCCCCCGCGCATGCCCCATCCACCTTCGTTCTACGGCGGTCCATTCGCGACGGCACAACCCTACCAGGCGGCCCCACCCGATCCATGCGCGGGGGTCCCAACGTCTGCGTCGGAGTTCATCCACGCGATAGGGCCCATCCCCAAGGTCTTCACATTGAACACCACAGCGTGGAAGGACGCGGATAAGTTGTCGCTGGAGAAGGACAACTGGCGCGAGTTTGCATCCAAGGTCGAGAATCAGCTGGGAATGGTCGCCGGCGCTATCCGCTTCCTGATCACTGATCCCGAAGACCCCAATGTCTGCCCGACGTGGCAAATGTACCCCGCCCACCATCGCGCATGGATGGATTCGAACGGCATCGTGCTCGCGTTCCTCCGCGACGTGCTCACCGTCACCGAGCGCACGCAGATTACGCACTGCAAGCTGGCCTCGGACGCGTGGGATATCCTCCGTTACCGCCATCTCGTCCATGGCCCCGCTGGCCAGATCGCCGCCCTGAAACGATTCGCCAACATATCGTATGCGTCTGACCCGAAGACGTTCTCGGCGACGACGACGCTGCTGACCCAATCCAACGAGGCAATATGCAGTGCGGGCCTCCAAACCCCGAACTCTTCCTCCTCAGTGGTGTTATCTCGGCACTAGAGGCCAAACACCCCACCACCGCAGCAGCTCTCCTCACTTTACCCAACCTCACGCTTCAAGTGGCGCTCGCGGCTCTCGACGCGAGGCAGAACCGCAAGATCAACGAGATAAGTGGCGAGGTGTTCGTTGCGTCTGCGCCCTCGTTGTGCACCACCCAGGGATGTGCCAAGCCACAGACACATACGTGGCCCTATTGTACGAGCAAAGGGGGTGGGATGGACGGAAAGACCGTGTTCGAGGCCCAGAACAAGCATCGCACTGACCTCGGCAAGCCACCGTTGCCCCCGCGGAATCCGCCCGGCACGAGGCCTAATACCACGAAACCGCAGCTCAAGCGTGACAGCGCGAACCGCGCGTACATTACCATCGACGGAGCGGATTTCTACCTCGCGCCACCCGTCCTTCCCCCTACCGCCAACCTCGCACTCGCCGACGCGGTCAACTCCCTCCGGACCGATGTACTTCCGGCCGGCGAGGATCCACTGCATGACTTGGAGTCTTGGCTCGCCGTAGAGCAACCGCGTACATCAATCAATTGGAACGAGCCTTTCGCGGGCAGCGCGACGATGAAACCGGGCGACTACGACCTCTTTGCAGATACTGGCGCTAATATCCACATATCCCCCGTCCGCTCCGACTTCTCCACGTTCCGTGCGATCGCCCCACGCGCCATCAACGGATTCCAAGGAAGCTCGATAAACGCGATGGGCATCGGTATCATTCTTACGAACCGTTTCGAGCTCGAATTCGCTCTCTTCGTTCCCGGCGCCTCAGTCCGCCTCTTGTCTGTCCAGCGCCTTTGCCAGGCCAAGCAGTACACTTTCCACTTCGACGAACGTGCCGCGTGGATTACCGACGCCGACAAAAATACCATTTGTACCGGCTCAGTACATCCGTCCCGCAACCTCTACTGTCTCGACTGCTACCCCGTCCCACTCGTCGCCAACGCCGCGTCTGCACCTGCTCGTGACCTAAATTCTTGGCACTTCTGCCTTGGGCATCCCCATAATCAAGTGATTGCCGATTTGTATCAGTATAATGGAGCTGATGGTATGGATCTCGACCCCTCCACCGACGTTCCTATTTGTGACGACTGTATTCTGGGAAAACAGGCTCGCACGAACGTACCGAAGGTCTCTGAGGGCCTATCGCCTCCTACAACGTGTTGGCTGGAGAGGGTGCACATAGATTTGAGCGGGCAGATCGCGACGAAGTCGAGGAGCGGAAATCACTATACCTTCGATATCGTCGACACGCACACCACACGCGGCTTTGCTTACCCTGTACCGAATAAATCCGCGTGTTTCACTATACTCCAGGCTTGGGAACTGGAAACTACCGCGCGCACCGGAGAACACATCGGCACCTACATCGTCGACAACGGGGAGCTCAAGTCCGATGAGTTCATCAATTGGTGTGCGAGTCGGGGGACCGCCATCATCTGGACACCTCCCCATGTCTCCAAGGTGAACGGGAAAGTGGAGTGTTACCACTGCATCATTCACGGCAAGGCCCATACGATGCATATCAGCTGTGGAGCGCCGCCGAATCTTTGGGATGAGTTCTGCGTCACGGCCGCATATCTTCACGCTAGAACACCTTCAAGAGCTCAGTTCGGAATGACGCCCCATGAGGCATTCGAAAAGTTCAAACCGAATCTGAAGCACTTGCGGGAAATTGGCTGCTGTGCCTTCGTCCTAATCGAAGCCCACAACCCGAAGGTCTACGAACGCAGCATCGAATGTGTCCTCATCGGCTATGTACCAAACTCCAAGGCGTACCGTTGCTGGCAACGTTCCACGGGCAAGATTTTCAACTCCGGAAATGTGCGTTTCATTGAACGCGGACAGACGGAGCGTATCCATTTTAACAAAGACCTGCTCGCTGAACGCATCGCGCGCCCGACGGCTCCTGCCGACGCCGCCGCCGATAGCGTGCCCAACGACCAGTCAACTCTGGACCCACAGATGTCGACCTCGGAACTACCGACCGTCAATGACCCTGTCGAGTTCGTTGACCCTCCTTCCTCATCCCTTCCATCGGCTCCTCCTCCACCATCTCCTCCTCTGCGTCGGTCTCCGCGCCACACCGCCCATCTCACCGATCGCAACGGCCCGGATGATGACGGTGAGGCCGCGATACCGATTACTGACCTAGGTGAGGTTAAGTTCTGCCTTGGTATCGCCATCACCCGCGATCCAGAGCGCCGCACCGTTTCCCTATCCCAAACTGCTCTCATTGACCGCCTTGTATCCCAATTCAACCAGAGCCTCGCTGACTGCCCCAGGACGCCGATGGAGCCGAAGGTCCCGCTTGAACGCCCTGCCGCAGATGCACCACCGCTTTCCAGGGAAGACGCTGACCGCCTTGCTCATACGCCATACGCCTCCCTCATCATGTCAATGATGTACCTCGCAATGGGTACCCGCGCCGACATCTCCTTCGCTATCAGCAAACTATCCACGTTCCTCGACTGTTACAGCGCTATCCACTGGCAGGCGGCTATCCGCGTTCTCCGGTACCTAAAAGGCACTCGAAATATGTCCCTCACACTCGGAGGCTCAGCACCCATCGCGCTCACTGGGTATACCGACGCAGATTACGCGAACAATGTAGGGCGAAAATCTATCGAGGGCTACACTTTCTCACTCAGCTCTGGCGCAATCTCGTGGGCATCAAGGAAGCAAAAGGTTGTTTCTCTCTCCTCCACAGAATCAGAGTACATTGGCGCGTCTGAGGCCTCCAAGGATGCCCTCTGGCTACGAATGCTCGCGCGTGGACTTACAATCTCCGTCGACTCGGCTACCATCATTTATTGTGACAATAACTCTGCCATAACTATCGCCAACGACCAAGCCCTCCACATCCGCCCCAAGCACATCGATGTTCGGTATCACCACATCCGCGACTGCGTTGAGAAGGGCAAAGTCCGACTCCTCCGCGTCCCCACCGACCAAAATACGGCCGACACGCTCACTAAAGCCCTCCCTTACCCGGTGTTCATTCGCCACCGCACTGGTCTCGGTATCGCTTGAGGGGGTGTGGTTTCGGGGGTGTTCTATCGTGAGGGGGTGGGTAATACGGCCGCCCACATTGTGGGGGTGAGTTGGAGGACGGATTCATCATGGACTGCCTACTTACCCAATTGGGGTGTCACAAGCGCTTATATGCTGTGACACACGCGTCTGATGCCCTTACTCGCTTCCCCCAAGTCGCAGTAAGGGTATGTTATTTCCTCGTCGTTGTATCTACATTAGACTCACAGAACCTGTAGCCTACATACTTACTTGTAGTACAGGTGAATTGACTCGCTTCCCCCAAGTCGCAGTAAGGCCTACATACTTACTTGTAGTACAGGTTGCAACTGAGACAACCCAGGTCACCGGGTGGACATTGCGAAATCTTGAGTTGAGAACAGGCGAGCACTCCACGCCCCGTTCTTGTCGAGCGCTGCGAACATCGAGAACGGAGAAACGAAGGCGGGAGAATGGGTTCGGATAGTACCCGTCTCGACCAAATGCACGACGTCTCGGTGCAAATTGTGTGTTGCCGGTGTAGCCGGTGGAGGACGCTCAACCTGTTCGTCTCATTAGATCGGGTTCCTATGATTCTGGAACGTAAACCCTCACCTGTCGTTCCCGTTCTATCTCATAGGCGACCTCCCGCTCCTGCTCCTCATCTTTGCTGGCATCCACGATATGTGAGAATCCCAACTTGTCCAAGCGTTGTTTCATGTCCGGAATGTCGAAGACTGGATGCCTCTGGGTCGACGAATGGTCAAAGTCATACATCTCTTGCAAGGTTCGGGTTTCCTTCGTAACCCACGCCGAACACAGGCCCTCGAGGGAGCTTACTGAATCTTCCTTAATGTAGCGAGACCACGCTGCGTGTCGTTTCTTGTAGCTAACACCTTGCTCTGCCCAATGTGGAACGAAGTGGTTGATACTGGAGATAGTCTCGAGCATTACCCATTGGACAATGTTCTCCGACGAAATATGAGAATCATTGTCAAGGTGGCACCGGGATCGAATATTGCGGTCGACTTCGGGAGGCGCAAAGAACATGACTGACGCCCTTGTCCAAGCTGACGCATGCGCATGGACCCTGAACAAATATCATTATTCGGTATTGAGGGCAAAAATAAGATCGTACACACCTTGGACCAGTCGATCTTTGGTGACTCCCGGGCCAAGTGTGATGGCCGCCCGAGTTTTGAGAGGGAGTTTTAGATCCGTACCACGAGTGTGAACATCGTCAAGGTAGACAGCACAATCCTCGAGTTGATTGGCAAATGAGGAGGAAACTAGCAACTCCGTGCTGCCATCGCGGGCCATGACCATGATCTGGTCCTTGTCGTCGAAGTAAACAACAGCTTTGAGGGCGGGTGCGATGGACAGCCAATGTTTAGCGAGTTCCCGATTTTGCATCTCGAGCATTTGAGCTCCAACATCCAGGAGGACTCGAATTTCTGGCTTTTGCTCGACCAGCAGCTGCATGAAGTCTTTGGTGGAGCTCCCTTCTGTGCAGCGAAACTCCCTGCTTTCTTCCTGAAGGAGGTAACTGAGAACCTTGGCGGCGGTGCTCAGCTGATCCAGCGGGTCGTCCTGCGCGATAGACGTCGGAAGTAGATATCGCCCATCGTTTGTCCCCGAGAACCCTGTGTATAGATCTTGTGTGAGCATCGGGATTGCACTGATTTCTCGCCCGTCTTACCTGTGACGAAATGTTGCTTCTTCTCTGCCAAATCCCAGGCAGATGTCGCTAACTTGCACGGGAACTGCTTCGCCTCCCTCGGGAAAACCACTTGGCGCAGGTAAAAGTTCACGACCGCCAAATTGCGGCGGAACAGTGGGATGAGGACGTTGCGACGTTGGTCCAAATCTTCCCTGTTGATTCCGGCTACCTCCCGCAGAAATTCTGGAATTTCCCTGTCGTTGCGAACCCACGACTGAAGAAAGGGCGGCAGTTGGTACAATAAGAAGTAGTGTGAAACTCGTACCTCGTATTCCAGCGTAGGACTGTTGAGCGCAAGCAGCAGTTCGAAACAGCGATCAAGCTGATTTTCGGTGAGTCCGCCATAATAGTAGCTCAAAGATGGGTCGGATTTATCACAAGAGAATTGAAAAATAAAGGGCTCACCTCAGACAGGTCAAAATGATCGCCACGTCTGGGTGTCCAAAATCGGCTCGTAAAGACGGTACGTCTTTGGCTCTGTATGGGACCGCTAGCATAGTGCGCCGGGGATCCAGGCCGTACTCAACACGCCAGCGTTTATTCTGGAGTGCAAAAACCAAAATACCTCCCGCGAGAATCCCTCGACGGAGAAGAATCCCATTCCACAATGCTGTATGCTCACAGGTCTCTCTCAAATTTGCGAGAGAGATACTGGGTGTGGGCTCAGTGATGAAGCAGAGAATATCTTGTTTGATTCCAGGCTGAAGGCCACGAAACTCGTTGCTCTCCAGCGTTTTCTTGCCAATCCATTCAACAAGGCAATCACCGGCTTCTTTTGTGAGAATTCGAATATTGGCGTGGAACGCAATGTCCGTTCTCGCCGATCGAAGCTCAACTCCGGTTGGAAATGCTGCAGCAAGGTCCTGAGCCATTAACTGAACATATCCGAGGATGCCCTGTATCGTCGTCCACCCATCTGGGTGGTCTTCCAAAGCCGCCTGTTTTCCGCTCGTATAAACCAGTTGATACCCAATGTTTAGGATCTCATCGCTCTCGTCCAGCACGTCGCGGACATTCTGATCCAGCCATCTCTGGGAGCGAAGCAGCACATTGGATACAGCACCGACAGCTCCTGGGTCGCCGTCAAGCATCAAATCCAAGCCCATGAGCTTGAACGAGAGGATATGCTGGGGTTGTGCGATCCAAACCCCACGCTCGCACATACACAGCTGGAAGAGCGATTGAATTTTGTCGGCATGTGATGCTTCACAAACGTGCACGTCGCGGGAGAACGGGAAGAAAAATATTCTCCGATTGAGGAGCCCGCTGAGCGTGTTTCGCAATGTATGGAACATCTGGACAGATAATGACTTGAGAACGACCACGCGAGCCAACGTCTTCCGGTCTGCGAGTAGACAGGTGATGAGCGGGACGATGACAGATGATTTCCCCTCTCCCATATTGAGCTGGAAAATGGTATTCTCGTTTGAGAGGGAGCCATCATCTCATTCGCGACTGCGCTCTGTAGGGACCGCACGATGAAATTGTTATCAATCTGTTTAGAACAAAATGAGCCAGGTGCTGAAAGCAGCGCAACCGGAAGATGAACCTGTATCGACAACCACTCAGGCTTTTGGAAGGCCTCCTCCGCCTCGAAGGTATGATTTGCGAGCTCTCGACTCAACTCGCCGGCCATCTTCACTGCGTTGAGGCCCCCTGTAGTCAGACCCTCTGACTACGGCTGTAGTCAGAAGTAGTCAGAGTGTAGTCATAGGTCTGCGACGACATGCGTCTACCCCCATAGTCATAGTGTGTCGACGTTATTCTACGTCTGCCGACCTCTGTCTACCTCTGCCTACCTCTGCCTTCCTCTGACTTTGGAAGTAGACAGAGGTCAGTTTACAATAATTCCATTTGGGCAGCCAGATATCACCAATAAATCGTTTTAACACCCAATTGAAAGTTGCCGCCAACATTTCCGAGCGAACCTTCAACTAAATTTGGTCTACTAATGAACGAAGCTGCTCTGCTGGACGATTGGACTTACACAGTGGGGGTTTTAGTGGGTATACAGCCATTGAAATTGAATGACTCAAGAAATGGGATAGGATAAATTTACTAGGCTGGAGTCCCACACTCTGGTAATTGTGCGTAATGGCATTTCCTCCCTGGACAACTTTCCCGGCATTAACTAGAACTTTCTAGTAGACCCAGCGGATGACTTTTTGAACGCTTCTGCAGACTGAATTTCATTATCCCAAACGCTCCAAAAAAAAAAAAAAAAAAAAAAAAAAAAATTGGCTCATGTTTCGACTTATTTGGTGCGGATCAGCCCGGGTGGCCCGTATATGGCGTCACCGATCCCGCTCAAGTATTCCCCGCTTCCCCGAACCCCCACCGAGCTCGCTTGACCATTGCTGGATCGCGATTCGTCCTGAGTATCTTCGCAATCAGATCTGCTGCATCCTCGGATAGATATGTTCTGCCAACCCTTCTTTTTTACTCGGCATCTCAGACTGATGACGACGATGTGGCAGTTTCAATGGTACGGCCGTGAAGTTGTTCCTCCGATGTTCTCCCGGACTTGGTGGCGGAGAGAGAAGGGGAGAGAAGGAAGAGAGTCGCTCCACCGCCGCCCAATGGCCACAACTCGCAGGGCTGATGAGGACGAGCCAAAAAGCTTGTATGTGATTACGAGTGAGATGATCAAAAATAACATTTTGAGCGCTTCTTGAGAAGGCCAGAGAGCACAGGAGGGAGGAGAGAGTCGCAAAACCGTAAATAATGGGCCAAATCAGAAGACCAAGGTGGGGCGAGGTGCGACGAGGTGCGACGAGAGGAGGTAGACAGAGCTCAACGGAGGTAGGCGGAGGTAGGCACGGTCTGACTAAATGCGGTAAACCACGGTAGGACGCGTTAGTCAGAGCTGTGCCGACGCCTTGGCAACAGGCCCTGCCTACATTGATCGGCAGAGGTAGTCACATGTAGACCACGGTATGACCAGGTAGTCAAAGTCTGACTACACGGGGCCTCAACGCAGTGCTTCATGGTGAAAAATCGAAGACGGCGCTGCGACCATTGCAAGCGAACAAATGCCTGCGCGAACGCAATCAACTGTCTTTGCCAGCACCGAGGCAGTGTCACAACAGACAACAGTTCTGAGAGTAGGGCACGGGTGTTGATACGGGGGGTTTGACGGGCTTCTCGAAGAAGAATCGCCTGGGGTTTCAAGACGGCAAGTATTAAACGCGCGGTTTTCTCTGCGGCGTTCCGGCATCCGATGTGATATGTCAAGAGGACATCCATCGCTGGAGATGGGAATGAGGGGGGGTCTTCCTGTGAGTCGAGCTTTTTCCGACTGCATTCGATGGCATCGATATATCGCCGATGAAGCTGGGGATTGAAGGACGGGGCGTTGTCATCTACACGCAAATTGCGCAATGTTTTTTCAAGTGTGACGGTTGAAAGGGGTGTTTTTCCAACCGCAGACGGCAGACCCAGCACTGGAACCGGAACAATAGGTGAACCCAGATATGCGTCCCGCTGAATAAGTTGGTGAAGGGAGGGAGGTTGGAAAGGAATTGTGGGGTGATACGGAGTTGAATGGAGCTGATATGGTGGTATCTTAGGTTCGGCGGCTGTGTGGTACCGACGAAGCCGGCTTTCGACAAGACCCAAATGCTCATGAACAGCAGTGTTCCTGAAGCAATGCCGGAACCGCTCCATCACCTTTTCCCGAAAGCCATCTGCGCGGAGGAGACTTTGGGGACGCAGTATCATGGAGGGCTGCTCGCAAGGCCACTGCTGGAGCAATTGCCGAACAACCTGCGCAATTTGCTGGTCACATGCGGCCTTGTAATTCCTAATACACCGTGATTCGAACTGGCCCGGGGATTCATAGTCGTCCTTCAATAAGCGAGCAAAATGAGTCTCGTCAAATGGGATGGCAGAGGCGGACGCAAAGCTTGTAAGGACATCTTGCGATGGAGATAGCCCGAGGGTAAAATCATAGATGTGATCAGGATAGCTGGGACAAGGGCACCGCCGAAAAGCTTTGCCGAGGGTGGCGAATGATAGAAGAGTGGGCAGAAGTGCCGACAGTTGGGGATTTGGTATGCAATGGTGGCAAGGGTGAATGTGAGCTTAGAGCTTCTGATCGAGTTCCGCTCATTCACACATCGCGTGTAAATGGAACACCAAATCGGTGGAAGAAACTCGGCCTGCATGAAACTCTTGGCGTAGGAAATATCGAACGATGAATCCACGTTCCCGGACACACCATTCCAGGATTCCACTTGTTGACGGAGATCCGAATCGGTCCGGAGATATATCGGCCAAGTCTGGACCAAAGCAGCGGTATTTGCGGCATGGGACGCTGCTCCAACACGCGACTCCGTTGTGCCCGACCGTAGACTGACAACGGGCGGCGGATAGTACCCTCGATCATGCACATGGCTGTGCGTATAATGTGCGACCGGGTACAACTTCGAGAGCTCTGACGCAGATCGGGAGTGAAGCTGTTCGCTGTGCGCCTCAAGAGCGACTGACGCTCGCGGTGCGGAGGTGGTCGGACAGAAAACGACCAAGTCCTCCGCAAATTGTAGGATAGCTTTGGCGAGAGGTTGGAAAGCATGGTGTTGAGCCAATGGCCAGACAGGTCCCCACGTCACAGTCTCCATGACCTTGAGATGTAAGTGTCTCTTTGGGCTGAAAGAGGCAATTTCCTTCAAGAGATCGGTGTCCCGATCACCGAGACTCTGGAAAGAAAAGGACCGCGCGGACCCTAGATCGCTCAGAGCCTCTTCCGTCCCCGTTCGGCCTGTTAGCGGGTCGATCAACGGGTGGCTAGTGTATGCGTGAAGAAGAATTTTGAAAAGTCCAGCCGTGAAGGTCGTGGCTTTGAGGAGTCCAAGATCGGTGTTGATTTCATACTTGAAATACGGGATCTCGCCACCGCTAAGAACGACATCGACCTTGACATGGTGGCCGGAGATGCACGGGGTGAGGGGACCGAATGGGACGTTGACCATGCGGCGGGAAGGGTGACTTGAGCGGGTCGCGTTGGCGTCTTTGGCTCGCAGGACGAGTTGACGGGATAATCCAAACAGTGTTTCGGCTGACTGATTGGTATCGACGAGCATGTCCCGTAGATCGACCGATTCTAGATTGTCGTCCCCGTTGACGAAGAAGGAGAGTTTGTATCGGGTAGCATGAGTTGCAGGGGAGGGGACGAACCAGACTTGCGAGAGAAAGTGAGAGTGAAGTAACACCTCTCCTCCAACGCCGCGACCCGATTCCAGCACATATTAAAAGAGCGGGAGTGGATGTCCATCATGCAGAGATCCCCCCGGCGCATATGCCATGAGTAGAACTCTATCCGCCAATTATCCGCATCTGATTTCCTCCAAGTTGCACGGGGGCGAAACTCGATCGTGCTCCTCTTTGACTGCCCGAGTAGAAGCCAATGGGTATAATCCGACACAAAGAAGGTAGGTAGGTCGCCAATGAATTTGTGGTGTGGGATAAGCTCGTAAACGGAGGAGTCGCATTGGACGGCCACGAATGTACCGCTGGAGGTAAACCACGCGCTGGAGCGGGAGCGCTTTGGAAATGAGGAGAGGCTCGAATATGTGGAACGGAACCTCGGGAGAGTAATCTTGGAGCATGGGATGATGGAAAATGGCGAGTTTATCAAGCGCAACCCACAGATCAAAAATGACCAATAGGCGGATTGACTGACTCTCCGGATCGCCTGTGTAATGGCGCTGGGCAGCGGCATCGTACTCTTCGATACATGTAGCGAGTACTTCACAATCGCTCTCCTCCAGATGGACAGATATCCACGCATCGATGTTATTCGGCACCGATGTTTCGAAATCTGCAAGAGCAACAACACGCCTGTGTCTCGGGAGAAGGCGTCTTTGAGGGTCGTGCCGGTGAGTGTGCGGAACTCGCAGGTCTGGAAAACACGTGTGGGCTCGGTGGGCTTGAAACGGGCGGGAATCGTGGAGACTGTCTCCGGTGAGATGCGCTGCAGCAGATAGTCCTTGCTGTTACGGAGGGAGAGATGGGTGTCGTCCTCCAGATCGAGCTCTGCAGGTGCCCAATGTGACGACTTCTGCTGTTCTTGCTGAATGTCACTCCATCGCATCTCTAGCAAATTCGTCGCTGCACGCGAGGAATTGACTACAAGGTGTTCGAGTCGAGACGTCATGGAGGAGAGCTTGGTGGTGCGACGAGCAAGCTTTACGATCATGCAAAATAGCAACTCGCTGGAGATCATATCGGTGATTGCGGCTCGATTTGTCGCGGTACGCAGGATCTGGGCCATCAAATGCACCATGAAAGATTTGTAGAGAACATCATTGGTAGAGCTGGGATCTTGTCTCAGCGTGCTCTGGATCGCAACGCGAATGACGAGCCAAAGAGGATTCTGTTGAGCCCAAAAATAAGGGACGGGAAAATCAAGAAATATCCGAAATTCACTCTGCGCCATGGAGCTCGGGCAGATTTCCAAAGAATCTCGTTGCGGACACGCTTGCGCGTGCGATGCACGTCGGCGGCGAGGCTTCCTGCATATCCGCGTAGGATCGCTGGAAGAAGATGCACGATGTAGTGACCCGAGGCACTGTCGCGAAACTCGGACACTTGGGTCCCCGCCTTCGTCACGAAGGGCTCCGAGTCGGGCAAGACATCTACAGCCATGTTGGCGAGAAAAGACGCCAGCTCTCGACAAAAAGTGGGATCATCGAAAGTGCTGTTGGAGACGCCGATCGCAGCGTGGGGGTACACACAGACGCGGCGGCCGATGGTGGCCATGATCTCGCTGTTGGGAGGATCGATCTCGAAGCACTCCACGATGGTGTGTTCTGCCTTCTTGCGGAGAATGACGGCAGAATTCTGGGCTGCGATGGGGATCACAATCGTGTCTATAATCCAAGTCAGTAAGTATTGGTAGACTGGCGAACAAATTGTACGCACCACCGATGGCCAGATTTCCTATCAAATCAGCGAGGCCGTCCATAGATTGTTGAATACGTCCGAGGCGATTGAGCCTCTGCGTGACTACAGTCCATTTTTGAGCCTCGTCGGTGAGTGCTGCTTATGCCCATGCCTTCGCTCTCGCGCGCTTTTGTGAAGGGCCGGAAGGTGTCGGTGGGATATTCTCGTCATTGGCAGTGACCTGGGAGTTTTGGCGGCGCCGCTTGTTGTAGGTATGCGGTGTCACCCCAGATTGTGGTGTTTCAATGCCGTGGAACGTGAATGACTGGGATTGAGTCGTATTCCGGGGCCTTTCGTCTAGGGGTGCAGAAGGAGCCATTGATACGAAGAATGCGGGGCTGTAAGTAGCCATGTTGTCCATGCTGGAGGAGCTGGAGGTGTTTCGATGGTGTGGCGTGAATGGGACGACCCATTGGGACTAAGGCTGGATAAAATTATGAATACATTCAATTATAATGTAATGTAATGCCAGAATTACTGTTAAATACAGCCTGGGCATAATATTAGCCCCTAGGATTATGTACCATTACATTATGATAAGTTATGATTATATTACAGTATTCTAATGTAATATTAATTACAACTGTATGACGAAGACACCTGCTGGCAAGCCATCTGGCTCAGGTTGATATTCCCGTCCCATAATAATATTTGGCCTGTGCATTATAATGCACCATCTGACATTACTTGCAACTCTCTACTGCACACGTTTGAACCAAAGTTTGGTGCTGTTGACATTGTCAACAGCACCAAACTTTGGACAACAAGATTTTGCCATGGATGATCACGTGATATGCCCACACAATGTAGAAATTGATGTTGAACTCCAATTAAACATACTCTGGCAGCTGGTATTGTATTTGAATCATTCAATAACATTTATGAGGCTACTACAGCTAAATAGAGTCAGGGTGTTCTAGCTCCCAGCAATGGTGTTTGTTGAATCAGGCCTTAGATGGGCACTAGGGGGAGGACTCAGGATATGCAGGAAGCAAATCTGAGTCCCTAGAGTCAAGAAAACTTTGGTGGAGGAAAAATTACAGGTTAAATACAATTAAATATGATTAAAATAGGATTACATTACATTATGATACACCTACAATTAAATATCCCTCCCAGCCCTAATATTATATTACGATTACAGTACATTACGGCTGGAAGGTGTATCTAATCATAATCTTCCAGCCCTAATTGGGACGCGTCTTCGTCGCCGTCCATCCAGCAGCGGGCAAGAACAACGCGACTTGGCCCGGCGTCAAACACGAGTGATGGCAAAAGTCACGTGGACGTCAACATTCCCAATCGAGCAATCATTGCCCGATTGGGGTTGGCAGTTGCCGAACCTCGACCGTCGGTATCGGATGCGTGAACACAATCAGACCATAATCAAGTTTTTTTCCCTCACTCAAAAAAAAAAAAAAAAAAACAATTGATTCTGGTCTGACTATGGGAGACTAGCTCCCCGTGTCCCTGCGAGACAAGACAATTTGGGTCTGGATGTATGGCTCGATACTGATGTTAGTGAGCGAAAATAAGAGAAAAAAGAAAAAAGAAACTAAAATACTGCACATGAAAAAGGGAGAATTCGGAAGAGTTCGGAAGAGCTTCCGTGCTTCCGGACCTATGCGGTACAGATGGCAGCTGTCATTCTTCGATACTGAAATAAATGGGTAAAGATACTGAGAAGATACCGGAAACAAGGCCAAAGAACTCATCTGAAGCATGGCGATTAAGTGGAAACACCGTATAAGTATGCATGAATATTTGTGGGTGCATCGGCGTCATGCAGGCAGCACAATAAATAAAGGTCAGTATCTTTCGATACTGAGCGGAGTTTCAAACGCGGTTCTCGGTGTTATCGGCGTTTCGGGCTCTCTTCTCGCTTCTCCCAACTCGCTGGCCATCTAACTCGTTGGCCTTCTTGCTTGGTCTCAATCTCCTCTGAAGGCCCTGGAGCTGTAGGCCCGTCACTTGCAAGATCCAATCAAAGAAGATTCACGTGCATGTTGTGCAAAAGATGGATGCCAAACACTTCTCCGCGCAAGGAACATTGCGCAAGGCATGGATTCCTACTGCATCTCAGCTGAAAACTGTGCTCTCCTTTTCTCTGGAACATCAAGTCTTTGGGTAATTCAGTGCAGTTAGAGGCATAGATGAGAGATGGGTTTCTCAGGTATGTCCTCATTGACTATTTTCCTATGGACCCACTAATCTTGAATCTCTGTGTATATAGCACGAGGCACACCGCACCACTGGGGCTGTGCACATCCGCAGATGCGAGTTCACAACTCGCGCTACATGCACATCGCGGGACATGCCGTCCATGTCATCGCCCTCTAACGACATCCTCCCGGAGCAGCTCCCTGCGCGGCCGCTCACAAGACGGTCATATCGCGATCTTGGCGCGTCGCCGCACTGTCGTCGTAGTCGAGCTGGCCCACGCTGCCGGCACAGTGTGCCACATCACATGCGATGACAGGTGGTGTGCCCGCATTCGAACGTGAAACCGCAAAGCCGTGTACGTCCCGCACGTGCAAGTCCACACCCTATCTATATTACACCCAGGATGGGGGGGGGGCCTCGAGCATGCTGCAGGCATTGATGGCAGCGACTTGCCACATGCGAGGAAAAGACTCGCAAGGGTGAAAAAACCCCACAGCCAAAAGTGGGCCACGAAAGGTCCATATGGATAGGATGGCCCCCCCCATCCTGGGTGTAATATAGATAGGTGTTGACGCACCAACAAGTTCACGATCGGACATTTGAGCACCACCGTCCTCAGTCCCCTCCTGGCTCGCGTCCAAAAGTTGACTGAACAAGTCATACCGCTCCTCCTTCTTCTCAGACTCCCTTCGGGCTTTGATCATGTCGAACATGTACGCCTGAAAATAAGGGTCATGAATTATTTGGATGAGAAGACGTTAAAAATTCAAGAAGCCCACATCTAGTTCATTGAAGGCTGCCCTGACGTGTCGCAGATGTTTGGTGAGACCCATGGCCCAGGGAGGGACTATGAGCTTCGTGATAGTCTCCGTAGAGACGGTGTGGAGTGCGTCCTTGAACGACATCGTATAGCCCGGAGGTACAACTGTATCTTCCTTCCACGACACCTTGCGACCAAAGCCCGCTACTCCGATGATGAAGAGCGCAATCTAACAGAACAGAGTTAAAGCGAGATTCAGCAGGACAAAGAATATACCTACAGGTAGAGTGATCTCAACACAGTGGTCAATGGTAACCTCATCCGCGTTACTCCACCGGGTCTTCAACATATCGGCCATGGTCTTCACGCTCTCGTCCCACATGAGCTTGTTGTTCTTCTCGGAGAATGCGGGAGCAGAAACCTTGCGGTACCTCTTCCACTCGTCGCCTTCCGATGCGACGATGTTGCGTCCGAAGAAGACCGCCGCCTCGTACTGATGTACCGGCTTTGGGAATCGAGCGCGGGATAGGGTGACGTCCTACAGGAAATGATTTAGGAAAGCATGAACCGGGTGTCGTTTGGAACATACTTTGATAGCAGCTGCGTCGGCAAGCACGATGGCCTTTTGTGCACGAGGCCAGGCGCTGACCTATTGATGGAAATGCCGACACAAAGTTTCCTGCAGCAGACATACATCGGTGATTCCGTCCCAGCCATGCTCCTCAAAGTCTAATAACTTGCCGGTAAATTCCAGCCTGGCTCACGGAGTTGAAGCACTCACCTAGATGCTTCGTGGACCACCGCCTGTTACGACCGGCGCTCAGCCCACGAATCCGAGGCACAATATTACCCAGACTAAAACAGCTCAGTCGAGAGCATCGACAATGGAGAAGAAACACGCACACAGCGCTGATGCTTAAAGCTTGTCTCAAGCCCGGATGGTTCCTTGAGAGATTCGCGTCAGAAAAACGGCTGGATGGTGTACAGGTAAGTGAGGCGTACCCTACACTCGCGACTGTTCTGTGGAACTCTAGAACGAGCTTTACTACATAGACCGCTAGGGCTGAGAGGCCGACGAAGATCGCTGTCTGCATGCCAGTGGAGGATAGCTCAAGGTTAGTAGTGATGAGGAAAGAAGATGGACGTCGTTAGGCACGATGAGAATTCAGACCTCAGGCGCGATAAGGCGTCGACGGACTGGGACATGTGGACACATGTGGAAACGATCGCTTGAGAAGTGCCTTCTCGGCACGGGCGGCTTCCGCCTACCCAATCGGGTACCACTTTTGGGAACCCTGTCATGAGGGTTATGCCGGTCTGGGCGCTTAGCCGGACCATTGCGCTATCAAATTTTGATGGGTTTTTGATGGCAGTGTCCATGCCTGTACTTGGCCTCTACATGCGTATTTTATGCAGAAAAAATTCAAATGGGCATTGGACAATTTGGATCGAGTCAAACTGCGACAATAAGTCTGCGAAAACTTTTGGAAAAGGTCCAGAGGCCAACGGCGCCAAGAACAAAGATGTTCGCACGTACACGTGGCTGTAAAAAGTAGTGTTCCCGGGGTCGGGTTCAGAACCGATTCCGAAGCTGAACCGAACACGGACCGAACCTGAATTGGGGTTCGGAGAGAGCTGAAGAACCGGACCGGACCCCAGGTCCAGTTCGGGGTTCGCATTTTTTGAAATTTGGCCGAACCTGTGCGAACCTGTCCGGACATGTCCGGACCCGTAGTTTTTCTCTCTCAGAATAAGACATTTCTCACCAAAAATTGAGTATACATCCCAGCGCGATACCTCAGACTTACGCGGGTACGCGGGCGTGTCGGACCGCGTAGTAGCCCCAAATGGAGACATCAACTGATGGCGGTGCGCGCCCACTCGCACTCATTCCTCTCCAGTGATCCTCGATGTCTCTTCCTATTGGTCTGCTGCTCCGGCCTCATTTCTTCACCTTTGACTGAATACGGGAGCTCTCAGTGTTTTCTTTGCATTTCTTATTGTCAATAAAGGTCCTTGAAAATTGTAATGCTCGTCATCTGCCTCATTCCTCCGTCGCTTTTGACCGCTCTCTGGCTATTATTTGTCCTTTGACATGTGAACAAGATGTATTTTTGACATGTGAGTCCATTCTAGTGGTGTTCAGAGGCCGTTTGCGCTCTTATTGGCGCATTTTGTGGAGCTCTAATCTCTTGGATGTCCATCCGGGCGATGAACTGCTCACGAAAAGCGACTATGGTGTCCACTCTGTCGCTCATAATTCTCAAAGCAGCGATAAACTTCGGCCAAGGCTAATTTTTGTGGAGCAGTAAAGTGGGTTTTGTCTCCATGTCCACCTGGACGGCTCCAAGTTGAGCGCGGACCTCCGCAGGCCATCATGATGTGCTATGCTTTAACGGCATCCTCTCTGTCGTTCAACTGAATCTCAACACACCGAAATTCTCAAAGCAGCGATAAACGTTGGCCAAGGCTAATTTTTGTGGAGCAGTACAGTCATGTCCACCTGGGCGGCTCCAAGTCGAGCGTGGGCCATCATGATGCGCTACGCTTTAACAGCATCCTCTCTGTCGTTCAACTGAATCTCTACACTGCGAAATTTTCTACATAAAAGCCCGGGTGCCTTCATTGGATTATCAATTTCCCGCTATGTCTTCTGGTGAGCAGTGCGCTGTTGGCTCCGATGGAAACCTCCTCAGCGCCGATCAAATTGTATTCTACAAAGACCCCGACGACGCCAACCCTCTTCCGCCAATCCCTGCTTCGACTTCTACCCCTGTGGCGGGTCAGGCTGTTCCCATCACCAACTTTTTTCGTCGCTCCGGGCGTACTCGCACGGTGTCCAGCCGTTTGACCGACCCGAACAACGTCGAAGCTCCCAAGCGCAAGGCCGCCGAGGATCTCGATAGTGATCGTGCCGGCGCTGGCATCCGCAAGTCTTCTCTGTCCCCGTCGCGCACTGACGAGGTTCTGGAGGATGAGGACGTCGAAATGCCTGACCTTCAGCCTGTCAGCGACTCCGAGGACGACCGCGACGATGACGATGATGATGCCGATCCTGCCACTGACACCGAGGATGTCGACGCAGCGTACGAGCACACCAAGTTAATAAGATCTCGGAGATGCTGACAGAGCGGTGTACAATTCCATTTAGTTTGGCGTTTAACTAACTCGGCCTACTCTAGGCAATGAAGTCACGCCCCAAAGCCGACCTCACGAAGGATATTCAGCCGCTGTTCAAAGAGGGAGAAATGTTGGACTCGGACACGGGGAAGGTCATCAAGGGACACTGGTGTCTCCTTTTCCAGTTCGTACCTATTATATATCTGAATCCTCTACTTCTCGTCTCTGATTAATATCCAGGAAGGATGGGGTTCCCAAGAAGAAGTGTTTCCTTTTGGGAAATGTCTTGTCGCGCCGAACACACATAAGCCGGTACATAGTTTTTTTCTTCCAAACTTGTCGAAGGATATGGCTAATCTGTTTCGAAGTAACCCGAGCCATTTCGCTGTGTATCAGAGGATGTGCGAGAAGAATAGTGTTCCGATTCACCGTCAGGCCATGCCGAAAGATTTGCTCAAGTAAGTGTTGACATCGTCATTAACATCCCACTGACATTGATTCAGCGGGGACTTGCAGCAGCCCACCCTGGACAGCTTTACCATTCAGCACCCCAGGACTCCTCGATTACTTGGTTGAATTGGTGGTGACCGAGGATGATGTTCGTACCTATGTTTTTCCATTTTCGACCGAATCTAACAGGTACATAGGCCTTTATGCTTGTCGATAGAGGCCCATTCCGACGCCTCCTCCAGTATATCCGACCAAGTCTCAAGGAGAGCGACATTCCGCATCGCACGAAGATGCGGGCGGAAATCTTGAAGCGGACAGAGGATGTTGAGGAGCGGCTTCGTGCCAAATTGAAGGTGCTGTTAATTGTGATTGAATTTCGTGTCCGCTGACTGTACTACTACTAAAAAGCGTCTTCAAGGACATGTCTAGACTCGCGACCAGTCCTTACCGACACACTGATCATGACGGCAAGAAAGATCAGTGCTCCCTCTCATGTCCCACTGCATGGTGGCCTTGCCTCTCCCTGTCAGCTATGGCTGCCCCGCGATCAATCTGATTCTGTGACAACTGCATCGCGGGAACGGATTGCACACCTGAATACCCCAAATGCCCTTCATGATGCTCCTTCTTTCTTCATCCCAAGTGCTTCTCAACCATCAGGTGCTACCTATCTCTACTACACCCAGGATGGGGGGGGGCCATCCTATTGACTTGGTCTCCCTTGGTCCCCTGGGGGTTTCTCGCCCTTGCGAACATTATTTTGGCTTGCAGCGAAAGACTGTTTCTCACGCCCATGCTCTGGGGAAGGTTTTGATGTTAAATTGCGAGGTTTTAACAAGCTAATAGACATGGTCCGCTTAAAAACATGCAATGAAGGGCTTATCAAGCCATTTTCAGTTTTGTAAGTTGTTGTGTGATGTGTGCACCCCGGTTTCGGAAGTGCCGTAACAGTTTCAATGGGTTAGGTTAGGTTGGTTAGGGTGTTACACCAGCCTATCTCTATCTATATTATAAGTAGGATGGGGGGGGGGCATCCTATCGACCTCGTCCTGTCTATATTACACCCAGGATGGGGGGGCATCGAGCATGCTGTAGGCATTGATGGTGGTGACTTGCCACATGCGAGGAAAAGACTCGCAAGGGTGAAAAACCCCCACAGCCAAAAGGGGGCTGCAAACAGTTGACATGGATAGGACGGCCCCCCCCATCCTGGGTGTAATAGAGATAGGTGCTTGCTTCAACTGCGAAGAGCCGGGCCATCTTGCGCGAGACTGCCCAAAGAACAATATAGTTGTGTCAAAGAAGAAGGGGAAACCCCCTGGAATCCCTGCGAATGCAGCGACTATTGCAGTTGCATCGACTTCAGATCTGAACCAGGCGTTGTACGAGAGCACCGAGGTGCTCGAGTCGTTCGTTGGATCTGTCTCAATTGCGGGTGAGCAGGTCGAGGTGGGCGGGGAGTACACAGGATTTTTGAATTCTGTCGACTTCTCGCTTTTTGAACCTCAGAACTTAAATACCATGCTCCACGAACCCAAAGACCCAATAGGAGATTTGTTCACTCAAAACTTGACACTAGCTTTGCAGTATTGCTAACCTTACCCGGGAGAAGAACCTATGGCCGAGGACGATGTTTTCCTCGTCGAACGATTCGGTGTTCACAGGCTTAGCCCTGAAAAGCATATTATATTCGATCAGAGTACCAACCAGGATGTGTTAATTGAATCGGTTCTTCTCGAGAACGCTGAATTTGGTACGCCCGTAAGCGACACGAGATTATGGGATTGGATCCGGTTAAAGTGCCGTTAGAAGAACGGTACTTAATAGAACTGGGTGACGGCTTCATCTAAGGCGCTACTATTGCGCTGGACAAATCGTTCCCCTGGGACTTTGGACGGTTCGAAATTAATGAAGAACTGAACGGTGCATTGGTTATACATGACCATGTGCTGATGAGGTCTCACTGCCCAATCCCAACTCAGAGACGAAAGCTTCGATTTGGTTGCGTGGTATCGATCCAGTACAGCAGCGACGAGCTTCTCGTCCGCTGAAATGGGAGCGCTAACCCCATCTGAGTCGGAAAATAGCTGGTCTTTGCTGGATACTGAAACGGGAGTATCCAGTAATGAGAGCAATGGTTGGAGCTCGATTCCGGCTCTGGAAAGCGTTATCAATTCAGAAGAGGAAGAGGAAGTAGCACCTAGTGGATGGGACTTGCCTCAACCTGTTTATGGAAATCCAGAGGAGACGTTCGAGAGCCGTCTCCATGTCTGGGAGCAGGCAACTGCCTACCAGGATAAACGGTTGAGTAACCGGTTGCCTCAAGAACGGGCAAGAAGCCCTAGGACTTTTGCTTAATCATCGGCTGTCGAGACGGTAATCCTGGATTAAATCCGGGATGAATTAATCCGTCAACCGTCAACTGCACTGACAGGTGAGGGGAATAATAGACTACGTAACAGAATTAATCCGGATTTCCCCGGGGCTGAAGGCGATTAAACCTGATTAAAAGTGTGATTGATCTGGTTGAAACAGAACTTAAATCCAGTTTAAACAGGATCAAACCGGCGCCAAAAAGCAGCGACCTACGGGATTCAAACTCACTCCCATTCACCTTTGAAAGCAGAAGGCGAACCGCTTCGTTGAACATTAACCAACTGAGCCATTGGAGCGATGCAAATCCCTTCCAAGCTGCCCTCAGAAGGCACATTGCTCAGAATGCAGAAGAAGTTACTTACCTACCTGTTGCCAGGAAACAATTTATAAGAAACCTACAGACCAACAAGTATTATTTTTTGGCATGCTTTGTAGGTTCCTACATACTTGTGCGAGTTTTCTTGGCTCAACTTCCGTCAACAGCAGGACCAAATAAAGTTATGGGCAGCTGTAAATCGTGAGTAGTGGTCTTAATTTTCGGTCTTTCACCTCAAAAACTATAGCGGCAGAATTATGAATGCATTCAGAAGAAACTGTGTCTTCAGAATTCCCATGTGGGGTGTTTGAATTTTCGACGTAGCGAAATTTCTTCTAAGTCAATAGCCGACGGCTCATCGGTGTTAATTCCATACTTGGGAGATCCTGGAAAATGGGCCCAGGACTGGATCAGGACCGCCACATGGGAATGGTTGGTATCGTTCTGTTGGGAGAGTGGTTACCTGCTAGCTCTATGTTCCTGCATTGAAATGCGGAGGTCACCCGTTCGAGCCTCGCTCTCTGCTCTTTTTGAGTCCCGCTGGGACCAACTGAAGATCCGGATTAAACTTGATTATGTGTCTGGTTCATTCCAAATTAATCAGCATTTCATCTGATCTGAGGTGCTGCCTAACTGATTAATTCATCCAGGATTACTGTCTCAATGGCCATTGATTAAGCAAAACTCCTAGGGTTACTGTGTTCTTCCAGTAATCAAGACCACGTCTCCTGAATTAGCCTTGGACTTATGAAAGGTCGATATGCTTACGTAATACCCTTAGAAGCAATTGCTGCTCCGTAGAAGAGTCGTGTAATGTTCGCTAGTTGTGCCAATCTTAATGTGCGTGGCATACAGTCGGGAATCGTAAATCTCTGTCTCACAGACCGTTTTCTTTTCTTGAAATGAAGGCTCAGTACTATTTGAAACTTGAAGAAGTCCGATTCTTTGAACATTTCTACGCTTCACATCCTGGTTTCGGTACTCAAATTCCCCAGCCTCGCCTGAAACTCGCTCCTTGTGCGCACCACATTCAGATCGACCAACGCGCAAAATGTCATGGCCTCGCTCCCTCATCGGATATGTTTGCATTCAAGACAACAGCTCGGGTTTCAGAAATAGGCAACTTATTCTCTTGCCGGGCTCGGGGATGTGTCAGGCCCGAGTTCCCGTAATTTCGATGGCTGACAATTGTCTGGAAGACCGCCGCCGCTCTTGAATTTCGCCAGTGTCTTGATCACCTCGTATGGGTGGCCGAGGCAAGCCCGAGGGACTTCTATTTCCAGCGTCCTGGGAAATGGCTGACAATTGTCTGGAAGACCGCCACCGCTCTTGAATTGCGCCAGTGTCTTAAGAGATCACCTCGTATGGGTGGCCGAGGCAAGCCCGAGGGACTTCTATTTCCAGCGTCCTGGGAATCTGCTAAGTATAAAATCTCCTCCCAGCTCCTACTCCTCACCATTCCTCACTCGCAAGATTTTCCACTGCGAGCAACTTGAACATACCATGTCGACAACCAAACTCATCCTCGTCATTGGAGCTACTGGCGCTCAAGGATTGGCTGTCATTGACGCGCTTCTGGGGCCCGTTACAAACGGGAAAGCCTCTCCTTATTCTGTGCGCGCGCTCACCAGAGATCCAGCTGGTCAACGGGCGCTTGAATTAAGCGCCCGCGGTGTCGATTGTGTTAAAGGCGGGTTTCATTTTCTCATCGTCGTTGTTTATTTTGCTAATCCCTCAGCAGGCTCGTTCGAGGACCAAGAGGCCGTGTCCAAGGCTTTGGAAGGAGTTTACGGAGTCTGGGTTAACACCGATGGCTTCACGGTTGGCGAGATTCGAGAGATAGTGCGTCTCGTCCATCTTCTCCAGCCTTTTTGTTCATGGGGATTCCGAATCAGTGTGCAGGCATGCTCATCTTTGAAGCTGCGAAGCGCGCCAAATCGTTGAGACACTACGTCTGGAGCAGTGTGTCGTATGCATCCAAGGTTAGATCCATTCTTAACCGACATCTAATTAAATCTCTGAAAGCACCCTCTTTGCAGCATGGCGGATTCAAGCCGCAGTACAGAGCGGGACACATGAACGGCAAGGGCCTGGTCGCAGACTGGCTTCGTGGCCAGACCTCGACGGTTTCGAACGACGGCTTGACGTGGACCATCGTTGAAACGCGCGCATACACCGAGATGCTGGCCTGCGTATATCTCCTCCTAATTATCGTGTTTACGATTTACTCATACCGTGACAAAGGGTCTGTTTGAGCCCTTGAACGTCCGCACGGATGGAACCGTGGTGTTCGCTGCGCCGGTTGGACACGCCAGAGTTCCCTTGCTGGCATTGAAGGATCTCGGCTGGTGGGCCCGCTATACTTTCGACCATCGCGCTGAAACCTCCGGGCAAGATCTTGCCATCGCCTCCCACGTCGTCAGTTGGGATGAAATCGCCAAGGTACTTGCGTTCATTTTAATTGTTCATCCAACACGTCCGTTCACTGTAAAACAGACATTCACCAAAGTAACCGGCAAACCCGCGGTCTACAAGGCGCAAAGCATCGAGGAGTGGTGGACCAATTTCGGTGATGGCGTGAACAGATTCATTGGGACCAGTTCTATGACCGTGAAGCAGAATTTCTCGGGCTTTTGGAACACCTTCGCCGACGAGCTGGTGCCGAGGGACATGGACTGGATTCACAGCGTGCATCCTGGTACTCAAACTCTGGAGGATTGGATGCGGGAGAATAATTACACCGGGACTGAGGGCACAATTTTGAAGAGTCGGGAGGACCATGGGGATTGGGGGCTTAATGAGGAGGTTACCAGGGAGCTTTGACTTACCTAGCGCTGAATCTGTTTCAAATGAATCTTCTTCTCTTTGTTTCCTCCCACGGTGTGCAGGCTCAACGGGATCCTGATGTATGGGTCTCGAGGTCGAGGAATGGATGGGATCGTGCGGAAGACCGAGGAAGAAAAGTAGGGGAGAAAAAGCAACGAGCGCAGCCCAGCAAGGGTCTCGGAGGATTCACCCGCAATGCACATAATCTTGACTACGCGTACTCTGCTGCCAACAGACCCTTTGTATTTGAAGTCTAAATCTTAAATATATAGGAAGCGTCGAGTGATTCTTGTGTAGAGATACCGCAAGCTACGTTCTAAGCTACCACATTTTCCAGTCTAACCACATTACTTGTCTAAAGTTAAAGTCCAGGTCCAGGTCCATGGCGAAGCATATTCTATGTAAAAGACTTGGACTGCCTCGATCCCAGTTCCAGCTGATCGTAGCGTTTGACCAGCGCGCGGGCGGGCCACACGACGCAATACAGGCTCATGGCCAACCAGAGCGGCAGCGTATCAAAGCGTAAAAATATGCCTCGTGTGTGGCGATCGTGCCGTGATATCAAGAGTATGCCCCACGTCAGAACATGTTGTTTTATGGCACATCCAGAGAGAAAAAGAAACCACACACCCGCCAGCGAACTCTGCGACACGGAAAATGGAACGAATGAGGATTGCAACACACGTCGCGAACATGACGTAGACGAGGATGAGCCAGTCGTCAATCGGCTGCTGTGAGAACACTTTGAACAGGCGAGCTTTCTTGGGGCGCCAGAGGTCTGGGAAGCGTTCCGACCTTGGGAAGAGACGGATGAATGTATGTAAGAATACCACGGTGAATGGAGGCGGGCCAGTACTCACATGCGCCATGCAAAGACGACTAGAACGGTCGCGAATAACCCGAACGAGACTGCCTGTAGGACCAATCCGACCAACGCAATCTGTACCAATATATATTCAGATTAGATGGCCATTGGCAGGAGGTGGGGACACGTGCCTTGTTACCGAGGTCTGCTAGTTTTGCATTCTTCATCGCAGTGAGTCCGCCGCCAGAAGATTGCAAGAGGAACGTGGCAACATCGCTCCAGACGAAGATTTTGGTGATACGAGAATGGCGGATCAAAAGGCATCGAGTGGATACTTCCTCGTCGAAGGTTGTCGCAAGATGGGAGAGTAGCATCTAGTCGGTAGCTAGATAGAAGCAGGGCTGGCGGATTAAGGGCAAGGTAAGATGGAGATGTGCAGCAAAAATTGTGTTGGCACACCGAAAGAAGGATGAACTTGAAGAAGAAAGCATATTAATATAATATAAGCCGCTAGACGTTGCAGCGATTGAGCACAAACCAAGTCCATTATGACGTACGTCCCCAAACTGAAGGGCGGGTTCGCATAAATTACGCGAAGGACGAAACCGGCCGCCACGGCTGGTCAAAAATGGGGCTAAGATAGTCTGTAGTTAACCACGCGATCGTGTATAGGTGGCGCCGTTATTATCAAGGGGGAATCGGAATTCGTAAAACGGATATAGGGTCGAATTTTTTTTTTCGACCTTCAGCGGACCCCCTCTCCTTCCATATATAGGAGTTGCCCGCCCCTAGCTCCGGGCCGTCCGCTCCGAGCAGTGCCGTTGCCCCCTATTTGGGTTCTTCAACTTTCTGTCGTCTCACGAACTTGCTCATAGATATTGGTAACTTAAATATCTTTATGATATCTTAAACCTTTGGTTTTCCACCGCCTAATTTCCCCAGCCAACCTCTGGAGTTTGAGCTTGGGACCCATTGTTATTGTTAGGTTGAGAGGCAGTCCAGAGGCAAAACAGGTTCCTGGACACAGATTTCAGTCTCTTTCAACGTCCTGGTGCATTATCTGTAGCCTCGACTGTGGTTTTGAGCTCCTGAATAACTTAGCCTAGAATTTTTTTCCGGCCGACCTCGGGACCCCCCCACCCCATGTACGAAATTTTAACGTCGATTCCCCCTTGGTTAGGCTTCTCCAGGTCCTAGAATTGAAGAAACTCGACATTATGGCGCTCGCATACTGCCACGAGACCGTGACTGAAGCGCGGATGACGGGCGCAATCTCGTGCAGGAAATCGGTGAATGCAAGACCTGGAACGTTATCTGAGTCGACCCGGAGCATCTACGCGACAAGGCATGGCGCGGAACCACCGCATACGACGCCTACCGCGCGAATGTTGTCTATGGATGTGTCGGCGAAGCACAACTGATCAACGAATGGGGCGCTGACTTTCGTCCACTCTTCAAGCACATCGGCAGATTCTTCCGTGGTCGTCTACCGCCTTCCACCTCTATCCTTGCCCTCTGAGAAACGCTTCAGCCTGGCTCTAGCTATAGTAGTCCTCGGATAGGCCCCCCTATCCGATCGGGATCAAATTTCCTTTTTTGGGACAAGACATGCCCGGATCCTGGAAGGCAAGCCTACATTTTACTCCCACCCGCGGTCACTCACAACCCAAATATCTCCTCCAGATGCGAACCAACTTCACGAGTCCCGATCCGCACAATCCGGGGCCGTTCTTCGTGTATTCGGATGAGGTGTTCATCATAGCGGCCTCGTACAAGCCGTGTCCCCCCAATTCGACGTCCTCTGCGTCGGGGCCAGGCGCGACGTCTGCTGCGCCTTCCGGCGCAGGCCCGCCCGGATCTCAGCCATCTGTGAAGAACACGGGAGGAAGACTCACCATACCCGTGCTGATCTCTCTGTTGATCTCCGCGCGGACAGCGGGATGGGGCTGGATGGATGGTGGCAGGGGTTACGTCAATACCATTTGCCAGCAAATGAGGACGGCAGCGCACCTATCGATGTCGATCGGCCATGCGATCAAGCGTCGAGTATGACGGAGCAAGCAGTGAGGATGAGATATGGAGTAGGACTCAGCGCCGTCCAAGTGCTTCGTGAGGAAAGGTACTACCTGCATCCCGTGCTCGTGCTATATCCCATACCCCACACGCATCGGATCCATTGAATGGATCCGACTCGAGCTGAAGTGGCACTGGACATGCGAATGGATTCCATTCGCATGTCCAGTGCCACTTCAGCTCGTGCACGACGCATCCAGGGGGGAATTCTCGCTGGATGTAGAGGAGTGCAGCAAGCAAATGGCTTCAATATATTCGTCAAATCTTCGAGACCAAAAGTGCTGCAGTGGAGACGCTGTCGAGCATCGGTCAGGGCCTCAAATGTCGGGGCAGACCTACCGACAACGCAAGATAAGAGTTATATTTGACCTGTCGACAGCTGCATCGGCTCATGCTGGGTCAGGAAGACCGATAGAAGAGCATTGGGAGGAGGAGGAAGGTTGCCAGAGTTTGGCTAGAGCGTCTTGATCCCATCAACGTGCACCTTGGCTCTTGCCCACCCCAATCTTCGCGCAGCTGAGCCAACATCCTGTGGCTATAAAGTCCCACAGGCCCAGATATACTTGTACTTGTGTAATCGAGGACGACTCTGGCCCCTACGCATCATTCTCGCCGTCAAAATAGCGGTCAGATCCACTGCCTACTATCCTCTATGGGCCCGGGCGATTCTGTCGGAGTTGAGAATTTTGCCTCCGTCCCCACCCCTTCTAAAACCAAGTTCACTGCTTGGAATAAGTTCCCTGCCTCTACTCGCCGCATCGAGCGTCGCCGAGCTTGGAGATTTCAGGAGGAGATGGTGCTTGCCCTCGTCCTCGCTGCTCCACCCGGGCTCTTGGGGCGCCGTTCTTCGGGGCGGCATGCTCGCTGCTGCTTATGATGGGCCTGTTTCGTCCCTTGGCCCCCTGCCGTGCGCATTCCTGATGCGCCGTCGTTCTGGATCCAGCCGGGTGCTGAGGACGCGCCGCGGCGGGAAAAGACGCGGGCGTGCCCATCCACGGGTGCGGTGCAGTGATTTTCTCCTTGGACTACAAGCGTGCGGGGCATATTGTGGATGCGGTGCGTCGTTCCGTACTTATCCCTCGTCTCTGGTGTTTATTCAACGGAGCGCAGGAGATGCACGCGATGGTGGTACCATCCTACCGTTCTTCTGGGTATCCTTCCGACACGAATTGACGCGCCTCCGTTGCATTCCCTCTGTCCTCCATAAGAGTCCGCCATAATGTGGTTATTGCAGTTCTGCCACTCAGGAGTCAGGACTCCCCACTAATCATGTTGGATATTTCAGTGTGATGAACTTCGTGAGGCTGTCCCGCCCGATCCAGGTGTTTTTCTACTGTCGTTCTCAACGTCTCACGTTCAAGTGGTCCGACTCTCCGCATCTCCTATTGTGTTTACCTTGCCCTTGTCACCTCGATGTGCCTAATTATTGACTGAGATATGGCTTACACATCGTGGCCCGCGCAAAAGTCCTAACATCTGGTTTGATCCGGGCCACTCGAGCCTCACAGGAGGAATTTCGCTGCCGATTTTAGCACGTCTGAAAGTCCTGTTTCGTAGCTTTCAGCCGGTATTTATTCAAGAATTATGGGCGGAGGCCTCATTGAGCTGTACTTAAACCATTCGGCGGAACTCGTCTGCGATTTCTCGCTTTGACACTTTCCCACGGACCAAACAAACCAAACAATGCGATCCTGGGGGCACGCCAGTTTCCTAGCCCGCCGCCACTCGTCAGCATCGTTCTAACCTTTGTCATCAACCCCGCATCACACCATCCCACCGCCAAAATCTCAGCAACGGACCGGAATCACCCGATGAATTGTCAAATAAGCACCCGGCCAGGTGCTCTCAACGGAGCACCTCAAAAAATAAACCAAACACGCCACAATACACTAGAGAGGCACATACCTCCACGAGAACCATGGCAGAAATTACAGTCATGATCGAAGCTAAGTATGTCAGAAGACCCGCAGCGCAAACAGGAACACTCTGATTCAAGGCATCAGCGTAATATGCGGGCAATCCTTTGAAATACAAATCTCACAACATACTGGATTTCATGCAAGAAAGCAACTTTCTTGCACAAAACGGCCGGTTCACTGAATCAAGGGATTTCCACCCAATTCCCAGTGGATGGCCCGAAACACATGGTTGAGTGTCATTTAGTGTGTGTGGAGTGTTAAGTGAGTTTCATTTAGTGTTTGCATGGTCTTAAATGAACTGAACAGGCACAATATGTGGGAAATCGCACGAAAAAGCCAGGTTCACGCGAAAAAGGCCCACTTTCAGCAATAAAATGCAAGCTCACAGGGAACAGGCCACAAAATACGTTGTTGTGGATCATTTAAGGCGTGTGGAGGGGTAAATGAAAATCGTTTAAGGCGAAAATGCCCTTAAATGAACTGAACCTCGGGTTCACGGATCAGATACATAGTGTGTCCAGCTTGTACGCAACCACATGAAGAATGCGGCTGGATGGTGAGATAACTGTGACAAGCCGAAAGATTCTCTGGAGTTCCTGGGGAATGAGGGAGTCGGGAGGATGAAGAGACTTTGAGCAAGACAAGTTGGAACTTGGAAGAATATAATAGAGAAAGTAGAGGAAGGCAAACCCCGAGGTAATAGGTTGGAGCGGAAGGAAGGAAGGAAGGAAGTGTATAACCCGCGGCGACATACAAGTGGCCAGCTATATATGCTACAGACATCTGCCAAGCCCAATCGGTTCGAACACCGTACAAGCCCCAAGGACCGCATGGGTCGCACGAAACGAACAAAGTAGATGGGAACCAGAGTTACCGAACAACATTATATCCTGCTGGAATAAACCGGGGAGTTGTCAGGCACTCCCCACAATTTGCCATTGCAGGAAATTCCGCCGACGGCATACGGCGACTGGCTGGGATTTCGATAGTTGTCACCAAAACATGAATTTGTAATAGAGCTGGTTCTGGCTCTCATTGGTTGGTATATACTACAGTACACTGCCCAATTATTGGAAGATCCAATTCTGTTTCTGGTTTTGGCCCGACGTATCGCACTCGGAAATTTGGATCTTAAGCCACAACAATCAGCTTGGATTTGTCCCTCGGATGAACGGCAAAAGATACGTACAACAGTCTCATTGGCATATGCCGGCACAGTAAGACACTTCCCTGTGTCCACCCACTGGATCTGCGCGCCGGACGCGCCTGCGTCGAACTGCTGGCTCGCCGTGCCAGGCGAGCAAGTCGCCAATTCCAGTGTCGTGCCATCCACATCGACGCCCCCAGCGACATTGAGGCACAGATCGAAGCTGGTGGCGATGGCCATGGGCTCAGTGCTGACACCCGTGAAGGGGGAGGGAATGGTCCAGGTGAGGAGTGCGCTGGGGTCCGCAAAACCGGAAACTGGGCAGGAGAGCAGCATGACTGGCGCGCCGGGCGTGGCGGAGGTCGCGCCCATGCAGAAGGGCTCGTTGACTGGGCCGGTGGGTTGGATGGTGATCGTCCTGTGTAAGTCAATGAATAGTGCGCTCCGTGCACGCAAGAGAAACGTACCCGCTGCCTTCGGTGAACTCTTGGTTGGTGTCGCCGTCGACGCAGGTCGCGAGCAACAGGGGAGTGTCATCGATGATGCTCCCGCCGGTCAAATCAATGCACTTGTCCGTGCCACCCCATTGCAGCGCGAATGCTGAAGTCCCACTGGAAGGAGTGACTCGGACAAACTGTTGGCGCGCAGTGGTCGGCGCACACGGAGCAATCTGCAGCGGCGTGCCGACTGCGTTTACACCCCCCGCAACTTCTATGCACTGCGGTCTCGTGTGAGGATGAAGGATTCCCCAAGCATTTGCGACAGCTGACCATGTTACCGTAGATATTCAGACCCTGTGTCCGGTCAGTGGCGTTCAGGGCGGTGAACCACCAGTCCTGGTGCGAAAGATCGTCCGTGGCGCAGTTATGAATCGTCAGCGGCGTCCCAGATACGTCTGATGCCGCGGCGATGCATCCGCGGGTCCCTGCGGCAGCGACTACAAGAAATATGCGTCAGACAAATTTGGAGTCAGGGAGTAAACAGAGCATACAGGCAGAGTTGAGACTCTGGATCTGGAATAGCGCGGAGGCTGCGCTCACGAACACAGAGAGAGCTGCAAAGAGGGAGAGCATGAGAACTGGGAGCCGCAGAAGTTGGGATCTGGTGAACTACTGACGGGAACCCTCGTTTTATACGCGTTGACGGAGTCTGCTCAAGGCCGGTGCCGCGCTTCTCGCACATCCACAGCCTACCCTGTGGTGATAGGCGCCGGCATGGAGGAGATGCCGGCAGAACAGTGGAATATACGTGGGAAAAGATGGAGGATCTGATGTGTTCAACTTGTACTTCGGCAGGACCCCGGATAATAGGCCAAAATCCCTGATACAAATCCTGACGATTTTGGGCGATTGGTGGATCCCGCCTCCGTATCGACTAGCACCCAGCTCACATACTCCATCGTCGTCGTCGTCGCTCGCTCGGACACGGCTTCGCCGTGCCCTCGCTCGCTCCTCCTCCTCCTCCCCGATTTTGGGCCTCAGGGGTGGTCCAAATCCGGACGAAAAGCGCCAAAATCACAGTTTCCCCTGGTCAAATCCTGACTGAATCGCACCAGCGGCCGAAAAAAATTCGCTAAAATGCGCCATGGGGCGGAAAAAAATTGCCCTGAAGCCAAATCCTGACATTTTTCTGCGGATTTCGGGTCTCAGGCCTGTTGAAATCCTGACGAAACTCTCGAAATCAATCCTGACTAATTTCCCAGTCTGAAATCAGGCCATTTCACCGATTATCCGGGGTCCTACTTCGGCCGCAGTCGATGTATATCCACGTCATTTTCCACGCTGATCCATGGATCTTCAGAATACCAGTGCTACTACCTACCTACTAGCACCTACCAACGATGACTGCTGAGCGCTGAGCGCTGATCCGTACGCATCGATCTAATAATACGTTGATTGCCGCCTAGACTACTTCAGCGGCACTGAACACCCGCGGCGACTGTTAACCGTGCAGAGACGCGGCGAACACTTCGCGAATTGACATAATCAGGGGATCCAAGATCCCACCATGAGCAACAGGATCAAAAACATGCCAATTTGCGCAGCCCATCGGCAGACGAACGGAGGCGACTGAATCAGTACATTAAATATAAACTCGCTTCACTATCTCCGCGGTCATCTGTTCAGCACACCACGCATGTTGTTCGCCTCATAGCTGAATGGATTACGGGAGTCCTCGTTCGACATGATGAGAGTTCTCTGAGGCGTTCTAAGTACTTAAGTCGACAGGAGCAGCTCTGGAACACACTCAGCGCCATCTGGTTGAATGAGATCTTTCGGAGAACTCGGATATCACAATAGACCTCATTAGCAGCCTGCTAAAAGTGAATTCTCTAGTCAAAGAAAAATTCGCCCTAAGCAAAGCTTGAGCAAAGTTGGCGACCCAATTGGGATTTACTCCGGAAATCGTCACCGGTGTGGGGCGGCCACGTGACAGAACACCTCGCTCCTCACTCTGCCACGATGCTACGTGGGCTCCTAATACTGCTCGGTGCTATACTAGCGTCCGTATTAAGCGCGCGACGCGAGCAGGGAGCGCGTCCGAGTTAGCCAAAAAGGATTACTCAGCTTCCGCCTGTGATGGGACACGCCCAATATGGACACGGCGAGAGCGGACCGCCCGAATAAAAGCGCTCCACAGAGCTGCATAATCAAAGCAAGCCATATCATAATCAGAAAAACAGGCGCTGCTAATAAGGTCTAATATAAGTATATATTCTTTCATCGTCCATGTGAAGCGGAAGTACGTCTCAAGTACGTGCGAGGCGGCATCGTGGAAATTTAGAACTCTAATTCGCCACAATAGTTGAGGATGCAGACGGTGCTGACCGCGCCTCGGTCGCGAATCAGGTCTAGTGATAGATCGCGGAAACGAGGTTGAACACGTTACTCCTACGGATCACGCGTAAACTGAGGACACGTTGGATGCATTCAATAGCACAGCAAAAATTGAAGAAATCATGTCCCTTCCGCGCGCTGTTTTAAGCGCCGTAAAAATGATCATCTGCCATGGGCGCTTGCACCCGCTTTACGAACCCCGGGGACTGATGACCGGTCACTGGGCGTTATATCTTCTATCACCTATACATTTACCCTCCAGGAATCCACCCGGAGGGTTAGCAAACGAATAAAAATCGACCTAACTATGGGTATACAACTCCGTCCAAAACAAAACGAACATGCGGGGACCGAAATAGAATGAATCCTGAAACCACGATGTGTGTGTAAGATGTACCAGATGGGTAATGTATAACGATCCGCGCGCGCGCGCGAAGGCGCGGCCCGCAGTATGGAGGAGGAGGAGGAGGAGGAGGTATATTATACTGACACGGTCCCACAATTGGAACAGTCAGTTTACTAAGTATGACATCGTAACTCTTGTAGGCTAAAAGTCACCCATCAATACATAGAACACACGTACTACCAAGAGGGGGGCGGAAAATCTAGGTAGCCAATGAAAATCCTGGCCTGGCTCGGACAAGAGCAGGCAGGTTGCCGGTTACAACCTCGTGGGTGGCCCACTCCAATTCCTCGGAGTCGACCTTAAATCCCCGGCAGCCAGAAATCATTTGGCCGCTTTCGACTCAACAGTCCCTCTGGGCACGCATGCTGAACTACTACGAAGAAAAAACAAAGAAGAAGAAATAAAAGAAATATGACTGTTGAATGGCTGGCCCATAGCTTCATTTCAACAGTTTAGTTTTGGGGGGTATATAGTGCTGGGTTGATTACCAGCATGGGCTCACTGTAAAAGACCTCGAATATTTCATAGGCCAATTTTCCCAGGAGTCCAACAATTTTTTCCTTTACAAGGAGGTCCTTGAAGAATGGACCAGGGTCAGTGTAAACTCCGCGAAGCTCGGGGTGATTGGCGAACAATCTTTCGAAAAATTTTGCTCTGATCTCTACAAGAGGGATATGTTTGCACATAAACATTGCGTGAGTAGCATCCTCAAGGTGGTCTTTGCAGAATCGGCAAAGGCGCCATTTACGGGGCACCTGTACTTTGTATCTTTCACTCCACCTCATTCGTTCCATTGCCAGAGCATGACCGGAGAGTACTGCATGTGTATGGTATTGTGGGGAGTAAGAGTAGATTGACCGTCGCTGATGGGTGAACAAATCGCGAAACTCGATGGGGAAGCGGAGAAAATCAGAGAACCACACTGGATCACACTACTGTGTGAACGGCAAGGAGATCACTGCTTAGCGATCGGCACCCTGTGAACTATTGGGTTTGAGAATGTATTTCATCCGAAAAGCCGAGGAAGCTTTCCTGAAATTCGGTACCAATTTCGCGCCGCCGTCGCAGCCGTCGGCAGCGTAGCCCTGAAGTGCGAGAAAATGTGAAGTATACGGAGCTAAAGCTTCCCATGGTTCCAAGCTGCCCCGATCGAGCCCCGCCTCCGCCATCCGCGGTGGCAATTGTTGTTGGGGAAGCGGTTCAGCCCTTTGTAAGTACAGTTGTAAGACCGATCACTATCACACCCATTTACAGACAAGATGTTTGATAGGTCCCCTCGCTGGCAGATGATCAATCCTTTTTCTTATGGCGGTCAGCGCAGCACAGAGCGGGTCGGAAAATCGATTGGCAAACAAAATGACGCAGTGATTCCGCCGAGTGCTCTGAGTTTAAAAGGTGCAAACACTGAAGCGTTTGTCCCGGTGCATCTTCTGTACTTAGTCTCTCATCGTCATGTTCGCCTCTCTAGTCTTTGTCGCTGTTCTTGCTTCCATTGCCAATGCGTCCCATGTTATCACTCTCCGCGTGAGTCCCATCTCAACCAAGTCAGTTGGGACTTGATTTACTCTACGCTCATAGAACAACTGTGCATTCGGGGTGGGAATGACTCTCAGCAACTTCCCCCACGACGGTGTGGACTACACGGGTGAGTTATCCAGCTTGATTCCCTGGTTGGTTCGTTTCCTCATATCTCGGTACAGGCCCTGCCATTCCGGATATCGCAGCTTTCTCCAGTACAAGTATTACCGTCCCAACTGGGTAAGGGACATTCAATTGCCCCACATGTTCATCGTTCACCGAGATCATCAGATGGAACG
Source organism: Mycena sp. CBHHK59/15 (assembly GCA_029204085.1). NCBI lineage: Eukaryota > Fungi > Basidiomycota > Agaricomycetes > Agaricales > Mycenaceae > Mycena > Mycena sp. CBHHK59/15. The sequence continues at coordinate 75,828 of JARGXW010000213.1, forward strand.
GCAAGTAGCTTTATGGCATCCCGGTGGCGTCTGCTGACTTTCCTAGGTCGCATCTGTGATCGTCCCCCGGGCTCTGGTACTGATTTTAAATTGATTGTTTTCGTTGTTCGCCTGCTTCGGAGGGAGTACGTATCCTCGACGACTGTGAAATCACCTCATTTAAGTCATTTGTCTTCCCTAACAGTTGCATTTGGAGAGGCGCCTTGCTCGATGACCGAGGTCTGTTCCACTCTAGACTAATTTTTTGCCTTCATGAGCCCATCTTATTTTTTAGTGGACCTTCGACTCACCCAACATCGGCGGGCAAACGTGAGAGACACACTGCTCGTGATCCATGTGCCTAAATCTGACACGTCTCTTGGTAGTGACTATGACATCAGCAACATCCAGGGTTTCTCCGTTGTTCGTATCCGTTTTCCATCTTTCACATTTGCTCAAGTTGATGTATCAAGCCGCAACAAATTCTCCCACCCAGTGGGTGCCCTGTCGTTACATGTACGAGTGCGGGCTGCCCTTGTGACCAGGTAAGCCTTCCGCCAAATTTGTGAGCAATTAACTGATGCAGACTGTCCTGTGCAGGCATACCGCCCCGGTGACACCTCTGGGACTTGTGGAGGGGCTGGACCAGTTGACCAGGCCACCAGAGTCTGTGAAAGCGCTGGCTACACCATCGTGTAAGTTGTTTGCCTCACTGTCCGCTCAAATCATTTACGGGACATGTTCTAGTTACTGCCCTTAAGTATACTAGACGTTTTGGCACTTAAGGCTTAACACTCAGTGCTCAGGAGCTTTAAGCCTTATGATTAATATAGTGTCCCGTATCAGTCGTGAAATCCATGAATTCGCATTCTGAATGTTGTACACTGCACTCGCAAAAGGGCGTCTGAACATAAATCTCCGCGTTCGTCGGCAAAATACCCTCGCGGTGGAAATGTTTTCGGCGGCCGCATGCGCCATGTCAATGATAGTATTCACTGCGTTCCAAGCCCTATCTATCTGATCCTGGAATGTGGCCTGGAAAATTCCTCCAACAGTTTGAGCAGGGACTGCCTTATCTAGATCCTCGCAGTTTCGCCGATTACCTTTTCTGTATCTACAGTCTCCTGCGGAGGCCGAGCGGTTTTGATATGGCTTGGTTGGACAAGAGATGAGTGGCCCAAATACCTCGCGAATACAGACCTGGCTTCCCCTCAGTCCCTTTCAAGAAACACTCTTAAAACTGATCTTTGAATCCCTCTCAGAAGAGCTTAAACGCGGTCGAATTCCCATGACCACAGCTGCAAAAATTATGGATATCACTGCACGGCTGGAACAGAGGAATCCAAATCTTTCAAGCGTGAGGCGCTGGAAGGCTCCTTTACGACGGCAACAATTCATGATATACCGTTTCTGCAGCTCACTTCCCCAAATGGATGGCCGGTTAGAAATTGTGTTTGCCGTGGTCCCAAGGCTGACAGAAGGGTCCCACTATCTCGATTTTGAAAATGAAACTTCTGGAGATACGAGGTGGATCTACTCGGCATTAGACCGAGTCCAACCGTTTGTAGACAGCCTAGAAGATCTGGAGTCCAAGGACATGGCTATCCAAGTAATTTCCGGACTTTTTATAGCACTCCTTGGTAATGGCGCTCTCCCCAGAGAGAAAGACATGCACATTTTCCTACGGGTCCTCCCAATGCCTGGCCCAATTTCCGAGATTGCTGCTCGCCTTTTGCTCAATGCAACAGACTGGTTTTCAGATACCTCAGCCTCGATCCCTCAGAAATCTGCTGTGTGGTCATCCCTGGTTCACATCGGAACAAGAAGCCGGTCCATTCGGGACCGTTGTATCCAGGCAGGTTATCGCCTGGGAGACATGCCTGACTGGCAACGGGTAATCCGACTCGAACTCAGCTGTTGGATCACGATGTTTCAACAATATCTTGATCATAAATGGGCTCTGGCCGACGAATACATTCTCGTCCTCTCCACAATTTGGAATCTAGACCCGGCCAGTATCAATTTACAGACAGGCGAGAAAGGGCTTTTGGTTTAACTTTCATAGCCTTGACCAAAACTTGGGAGATTTTGATTTCAAGATTCGCACTTGCAATTTAGCAAGTAAACTTGGCACCAGTCTGGCAGTGTTCAGTGATGATCTGAGAGTGTGCTGCAAGTCTGGCTTCATTGCAGATTTCTGTGTCCCGCTCCAAAATGCGCTTATCCAAACATCCACGGCAATACAAGCTTCCACCTGAAACGTCTCCAGTGGCTCGGACGAGATCTTTGCAGAAGGGACGATTCGAATATTGGATAGTACTGTCAAACTCTTGGAAACACTCCTCAGCACTGGCAGCATCTCAACGTCAATCACAGAATCACAGGCAAACGGAAGGAGATGGTTTTACCCGAATGAACTTCGCCAGCAATTTCAATCTGAAATTGAAGAGTTGGTACATAGTATCGGCCAAGTCAAGCGGTATGTTCACTCTCAGGACAATGACATATCCCCAATGTACTTTAATTAAGTTCGACTGCAATAGGAATCAATATTAATTGCGATTGTTCCTACTCGTTCCAAAGGTTGAGTAATGAAACCCATGCGTTTCAAAGTGCCACTAATTTAAGTTGGGCCCGAAGGGGAAAAGCATCGTCTGGTTGCAAGGAGAAGTCGCCACCGATTGGAAAAGGATGTTGACCAAAAAGTCCACGTTCTGTTTAAACAGCCCCGTAGTGTTGGCGAGTCCGGCGGGCATGGTCCCAAGAAGATCCCAGTAGGTTGCACATCCCTGTACAACCTATCATAATTCTGCGAAAATCGTCACTTGAGATTGACGTACCGTGCTGGCATTGAAGGGTGCAGGGGGAGGCGGATCAGCAACGTAGACACCCTGTTCGTTGTTCCTTCCCGGAACGATACCCGGGACTCCAGCGGAAATTTGGCCGGCCGATTCAGACCCAGACACTGGAGTGGCGGCTCGGAACCAATTTTTGGGGAACGTCTGGTTACGGAAGAATGAGCCGACGATGGGCAGAGTAGCTTGTTTCGTGGTGCCTGTTAAAGTTGAGAATCAAATCAAGTGTTGAAAAGCCCAGTCACCGTTCGAAAACACGCTAGTATCAGATAGAACAGATCAGGTCGGCGCACTTCGAACTCGGAGGTAAGACGACGAACTTCAGTACAAACGATGCCTCCGTGAACATTGCACTCAAGCGCCTAGGCGGGACAGCGAACTGGGCAATGCTCAGCTGACACTTCAGGCAGAGGAGTAGTTCTGACCTGTGGGTTAGCAGCTTGGTCCATCGCAAGGTTTTGCTGTTTAATTCCAATCATCGTCGCAACATTGAAAACTGTATTATTTCCGTTTGGCCCATTGTCGCCAAATTTTCCGAGCTGAAGCAAGTCCTGGGAGGATTCAGTCGCACGCGGAAGATCCAGTGCTGCACATTTGCGTACGAGATCATATAAGATGTCCTGGAAGTTGTGATTATCACCAATGAATGCGTCTGCGCGTGTCATTGACGCGTCGCCTGCCAATTGGGAAAGAAATGAAACTGGATCATAACAAGCATCTGAGATTCTTACCCTCAAACCCTCCGTGAAGCGCTATGCCGCCAGGATGAGGGCTACCAATATTGTCCGGCAGCGGCGGAACTAAAGGAGAACTTCCGCCAATAGAGACCTTGTTCACAAATGGATTGCCTCGCATCATCTGTATTGCGCCGCATGTCGGTCAATTGCTCAGCCTGAGGTTGCCAAACGATACCATGTTCGCTGCAGTAATAAATTCCATCAAGCCCGACTGGACATTGAATGCCTATCCATAGATATAAGGGATAATCGGCCCACGGCGTAATCTGATGTCAGCGTACCTCCATCGCGCCTGTCACAATTTCTTCAAAGCTCGCGATGCCGCTACAATCTTCTCAGTCTTGGAAAATATCCGGGTAAACGAACACACTTTCTCGGGATATAACCGTGGTTCGCCAGAGTGTTCATACCAGCTGACAGAACGATGAGATTGATATAATGCCTCGGGTTCCAGGAAGATACATACGGCATGCTGTCGATAGAAAACAAGGTGAGCGATCGCAGAAAATGTGAAGTGAAGACAGCCTCACGTCCACGCTGATCGTTTGGACCCGGCACAATGAATGGGTGGTTGGCATCCGGAACTTGCTGCAATCCAGTGTTCGTTGGTAGTGGGGGAGAAGTGATCAAGGTGCCCGTTTGTCCGTCTTGCACTTCGATAGCGCGACGCACGGTGGTAGCGGCGGAGACCAGAGTGGGTAGAAGAATGTAGAGCGTCGTAGAGGGCCGCATACTGGGCTCTTCGCACAGTGCACATACGGGACCTCTTTCCTCTTTTATGGCCGGCCGCCATGCAAGAAAGAATCGAGCGCCCAGGGACTGAAGACCCCGTGGCATTCTGGAATAGCGGCAAAAGAGACCAGCTTGTGGCGCACAAACGGCATCGACGTACACACGTACACGCGCGATTGGCGGAGCGTAGCGGTTTGATTCTGATATCTGTTCAAGTCTACCGGGCACACTAGTCCTCATGGTACATGCGGGAGAAGTACGTGGGCCCGTTTTGTGCGCTTTTTCGCACGTTTTGGTAGCCCCGACCTAGGAACGTACTATGTTGTGTTGGTTAATCAGAAACAGAGGCTTAGCGGCCCTTCCATCTTCCGAGAACCCCGACTGCTAGCCGCCACGAACAATATTGCTTCGTTGCATGTGAATAGAAGCCGGAAACCGGTATGCTTGGTTGAAACGTTCACACTTGGAACTTCAGGGGAGGGCCGACTCTGGAGAACTTTTGGGAACCGAAACGATATTCGGTGTGTCTGTGTGGGTGCGGTCATCAAAGAAAAATGAATTAGGCAATTTACGTGTCCGGGCGGCAAATACGATGGGGTTTTCATGTCGCCGAGGTGTGGGGAGAGTTCCTAACTTTGTAAGTGCCGATTCGGCGAAAAGCAACCGACCACTTGATAAGCATTGCACCTGCCAAGAAGGGGTCAGAGAAGTAGAATCTTCATTTAGACAGCTTCGATTGACATTCTCGAAGATATCTTTGTTTCCCATTCATCGGACCTGAAATTGACTGTCGGAGCAACTCGGTATGCTGAGCCGAGGATCAAGCCGAAAAATCCCGCTGCATGCTGGATTCGGAAGGCGAGAAAACATGAATGATTATTCCTCCTACACATTGACAACAGGTACCTGCCACCGCATTCAAGTCTTCATTTCCACCTCGAGACGCCCTTGTAATGCGCAGTCATCTGCCCGCGCGGGGAGAATGCCGAAAGAGGACGTGGATGTTAGCGGCAAGAGCACGCAGTGCCAGAGGAAACCATTCAGACCCTTGCCCACTGTGCTCGTTGTGGGCTAGGTAGATAGTGCAGGAGTAGCATGCGCAACGAGAGCATCGCGACCTCTGCTCTCGCGCGGTGTGATCGGAAACCTCGTCCCACCAGCCCCCTCCACCTCCGCCTCGTCGCCATCTCTATCACACAAAGCCGCGTCTGCCGCTGAACCTGCATGTTGATCAGTATCCGCGCGAATTGACGAAAAGAGGGACAAGACATACGCAGAAGAGGACACTTCACATCAGACATCTTTGCAGGAGCAGCCCAGGCTGAGGGAGACGCAGGAGAGGAAAGACTGGGGTACAGGATGGAGGGGCGTATGCACTCCGAGCATGGTCAACCATTTCAAGGGCGGCTCTATATATCTTGGGCTCAGTTCTGTGGCACAGCGGGCAAGTGCCATGGCCGTGCATTCATGGCGTATGACAGACACTTGCCACGGCGTTTGCATGGTGTTTGCCATATTTCCCTTTGTTCTATTTTTAATCGTGATCGTGCCTTCGTGGAACTGACTGAGACCGACTGATCATCTGAACAATTGGGTCATAGAATCTTGAGCCAGGAGATGCTGTGAACCCCTGTACTTGCAGCTGGGAGTACTGCAGGGTGCAGAACAACATTCACCTTGAGTTGACCCTACACCGGAATAAAAACCTGGGCCTGGGGGAAAAAACCGGGACCCAGCAAATTTATGGCAGCACACTAAGACAGTGTTGGCTCAAGAGATAGAGCAAGATTCATGCAACAAGGTTCATATTTGTTGTGATACAAGCATCGAGTTAGCAAACGATGCCGAAGTTGGCGTTCATGGTTTGACAGCTCGACTAAAATAGAACAAAGGGAAATGCGGTGCAAATGGCAAACACCATGCAAATGCCATGGCAAAGGTTGGTCATACGCCATGAATCCACGGCCATGGCCCTTGCCCCCTGTGTGGGCAGACTATATATCTTCCCAGGCGTATATGGGGTTTTGATACATCACCAGTGGGTAAACGAGGGAGATGCAATGATACATCAATGACCGTAAATGAGAGATGTGCATGATATATCACCTTACGGGCCCCTCCCATTTTGGCTCGCGCTCCGCCAGCACCCCTCCGCCTACTGGGCGCGTGTCGCATGTGTTTGTTGGCCCGTGCGCAAAAGGCGCCCCGCCGTCCCAAAACATCCACTATTTACACTTGTTATGACTACACTCTTCTGCTTCCTCACCCACCGCGAATCGCTCCCTGCTCTGCTCCCTGGCCTCCCTTCCGCCTGACTCTTGGCCACCGCATACGTGGCGTGCGGGGCTTCAACCACACACCCCCGCTTGCCATTTGGATCCTTTTCCATGCCGCTGCGGCCCACGCGCGCCCCCGCTGCCAGCGCCTGCTTGCCGCCGCATTTGGGCCCACCGCTCCAGTTCTCGGCCCATACATACCTAACATCCAGTGCATCAATCCCCTGGTTCACAAAACGTCGTTGGATGTGTTATGGTGCCACAGGAGCGTCCGTGCGTATTCGCTGCCCGCCCCCAGCTTGCGCCCGTTGATTTTGCGCCACCCTTCCAGCGTTCCAGCCAGGCCCTGCGATTTACCACCTGACACGTCCTGTCCTTCCGCTCTGCCCCCCGCCGCTCGGTTGCTGGCACACCGCCGCCCGCTCCCCCGCGCTTTGTGCTGGTACCCCACCCGCTAAGCGTGCACCCAGCCACCCATCCTTTCGCCACCCGGTCCCCCCGTGCCCCAGCGCCGCCCACCGCCCGCCGCCCGCCGCCCCAGCACCACCCGCTTTGCCCCGCACTGCCCCGCGCGCCTCCTGCTGGTACCCCGCCCCCCAAGCGTGCACCCAGCCACCCATTCCTTAATCACCCGGTTCCCCCGCGCCTCCCCCGCGCCGCCCCCGCGCCACCCGCCGCCCGCCTTTGCGGTGCCCAGCCCCTGTTCCCTTCTCATTGCTGCCCTGAAACAGCCCAGTCTTCTTTTTTTTCTCGAAGCTAGCCGCATATTGTCTGTAAAAATTGCCTTTCACTTTTGTGTTTAATATAGCAGTTAAATCCTCTATGTTTTTTGTATGCGTCTTCGCACTGAAGTCAAAAAAAAAACATTGGAAGTCACAAGTTTCGTAAGAATCAAAAACATTCAATTTCAAGGAATGCCCTCTGCGAGACTTGAACTGGCATAACCCTATTAATCCCTAAAAGCCTGAACAAGGTGTCTTACCGTTAAATAAACAAAGCCTCTAGGGAGATGGAGGCACTCGGCTCCCATTCGCAATCTTCTATTCTGACATACTAAACAAAAAATAATCACAAGTCTACATCAACGTCTTCAATTGCATTTCATACAGACTACAAGTCCCTACACAAAATACTCGACGAGTCGATGAAGAAATAAGCAACACCGGTTGAGCGGGAACGAAACAATGACAGAACAGTAAGAAGCAGCGGTTGAGCGCTGACTATGCGTGTATCGTATATAAATAAGTAAAAAAGCGAGTCATTGCTGGTTGAACAGCGGAGAATTAAAGACGACAGGGAGGGAGCGCTGGTTGAGCAGCGGAAATTGAATCACATGCTGGTTGAGCAGCAAAACCGGCGGGACGAAAATGTGAATCAATTCCTCGCCCTGCGTAGAAGTACAAGTCAGCATCTTATGCACCAAACCCGCTGGAAAAACTTACTTTTTGGCGGCACGCCCCGTTGGTGCAGGAGCCGGGGCAGCCCGCTTCCTGCCCGTGCGCTCGAGGAGCACGCTCTCCGACGCCTCATTCCTCCTCGCTGCCTGCTCCGCCCGAGTGAGCTTCACAGGAAGCCGTACCTCGGTGGCATCCGCTTGCTTCGTCGGTTTGCGTTGACGGCGTCCGGGCTGAATGAGGAGGTCGCTGGGGCCGTCGGGGTTGTAGGTCCGCGCCTTCTCCTTCCTGGCAGCCACGTCAATTTTTTTCTGGGCCGCATCCTGTTTGCGCAGCGCCCTCAGCCTCGCGGCGTTGTTGTTCGTGACAGTGAAGATGAGCGTTGGCTCGGCGGCGGCGGCAGCGGTGGGACCAGCAACATTTGTGGTGTCGGCGAGGACGGGCGCGGGGCCAGCATCTGGGTCGTCTGGTTCGTCTGCGCCATGTGTGTCGTCGGTGTCGTCGGTGTCGTCTGCGTTCTCGTCCCCACCTTCCGCACCTCCTGCGTTCTTGCTCCCCCGTGCGCCCTTCCCCCTCTTCGACTTCGCCCCGGCCTTCTTTCCAGCCACCTTGACTGCCCCCGCGGCCGCATTGCGCTGCGGTGCCTTTGTGGCGGCCTTCACCTTTGGCGCTGCCTTCATCTTCGGCTTCGGTGCTGGCTTCACAACGGGCACCTTGGCCATGGGCCTCGAGGGTATGTACACGGGGACGGCGGGGGTCTCAGCTGCCGGAGAGGACCGTTGTGCAGCGGAGACGAGTTCGGTGTTGGTGGACGTGGCAGGAGGAGAAGACGCAGGAGGAGAAGATGGCGGGGGCGTAGTGGCAGGTGAAGATGCGGGCGGCGCCACGGGCTTGTTGAGGGTTGTCGACGTGGTGGGACGCGCAGGCACGGCCCGTGCCACGGGCAGGATGGAGGAAACGGACAAAGCAGCGGATGGTGCGCTGCTCCCCGGAGGGGTCGATATTAACGCCGACAACCGACGAGTGGGGCTCGAAGCCACATGGTGGCGGAAGTCTTGGAAGTATCCGGGCATGAGGTCGCGCACAGGGAACCGGAATCCCAATACAGTCGATGTCGGGGCCGGAGCGGTATCGGTGAACGGAAAAGAGTCGGGGCGGGCAGCCCACGGTGCCCCTTTGAAGGTAGGACGAGCAGGGGGGCGCACCGTAGCGCCGAGCACAGAAGACACCGTCGTCGCATCCAAAAGTAGCACGGGGTCGATGGTAGGGTTGTTGTTGCGGGGTGCTGGATGCATGTAAGTCGCCCCTCCGGGTATGCCTCCACGCTCAGCTATCGCAGCAGCCGCAGCCGTCCCAGGGCTCGATGGTGGTGGCATCCACGAGGGCCATGTGGAATCGTCGCTGCTAAACATATCCGGCTCGTCTCCACGATCTCCGAAGAGCGCGTGTCAATCTGGTCGGCCAGAGGCTGAGCGGCGGGTGGGCAAGTGAAAGTGAAAGGAGTCAAAGACAGTGTCGAGGGAAGTGCGACAGAGGGGCTCGCAGAGGGCGTCGAAGGTGCAGCTGCACATGGTTCGCTTGGCATAGTCGCAGTGGACAGCGAGACGGAGGCAGAAGTGGCGGCAGGCTGCACCTTCTTGGATTTTTTCTTCACGCGCTTGGGTTTTGTGCGCTGCGGGGGAATCACGGCCGCCTGTGGTTCTGGGGCTCGAAATGTCGCGTCCAGACCTGGAAGCACCGATGCCTCCGGAACCTCAGTCTCATCCAGCGCTCTTGCACAACGCTGAGCAGGAGCTGAATAAAATGCTATGATGAGTGTCCAATTGCGTTTCACAGATTCGCAGACTTACAAAAGCAACGCTTCAAGTACGCTTGAAACGGCTTGGAGATGGACTCATCGAAAGCCGGGTGGGAAGCCTCGAAGTCGTGGCCAGCTGGAGACTTTCCATACGCGATGCTGAAGGCCTCGTGAGTTAACTTGGGGGTAGAGGGCCGTGGCTGCGCCCGGCAGGATCTCGTACTTATTTTTTTTCCCATCATGCCGATTACGCCGCTTAGTAAGCTGGTCATCCCAAATCCACCCGGACATACAGTGATACACGACAAACCCGGAAGACCCAAATGATTGATGTGATTTCAATGAGGCCCAGGCAGACCAGGCCATGTATTTACTTCGGCAGGCCCAGGGCAATATTGAAAATTTGCTGGGGGACTTGGAAGGAGGTATATACTAGACTTGTTAATGTTCGTACCCTCTGAATGAGCAGCATGGGACGCGACGATCTTAGCCGAGTCATGCCTGCCATATTCGGTTACACCAGGGAAAAGAGACAGAAGTAAATAAAAACAGCACAGCCCTAGGCTACACAGCCACTAAAGGGGTAAGGAAAAAGTGAATGAAGTATAGGGACAGCCACTAAAGAAGTCAGACACAGCCACTAAGGAGACTATCTTAAAAAATCGGAGACAAGGAAAATAGGGAGACTTTTAGCCCCTCGGAGGAATGAAAGGAACGAGTATTATGTAAACATAAGTACTCGTAACATGCATACACAACCAATTAGGACGACTTACACCTTCATACTCAATCCACCGCCATACCTCGGATTCGGCCCTCCCCAGACGGCAAACCCATACCAACCCGTTCTCTCCCCCAACGTCTTGCTGACCTTCGCGATCACCTCCGGGCACTCGTCGATGGCTCTATGAAAGTTGATTAACAAACACAATCATGTGCACCCGTCGAAGTCACTTACAACTGATACTCCACCGGCGTGCGCTCTCTCACCTCGTCCTCGTCACCGTCCAACGCAGCTGTCTTTTTCCCCTTCCTCTTCAACTCTGCCTGCTTCTTTTCCTCCTCGATCATCTCGTCAATGTCGTCCTTCGTCTCCTGCGGCGACGCAGTGTAGAGTGCTTTCACCACGCGCGTGCGCAGCCGCATCCGTATGCTTGAGACAACTTGATGCGCGCCAGCTTGGTCTCATCGCTCTCGTCGACCCAGTTGTCGTCGTCCTCGGCCATTCGTTCCACGTTCAGCTGAAAGTACCCTTCGACGTCGAGCGCGGCATTGACCTCGTCAGGAAAGAGTTTCTGGAAAAGCTCGACGGGCTGGTGAATGCGATGGCGTGGGCTTTCTTTTCGAACAAGATGTTGCCAAGTGAGTTGACCGAGTTTTTTTGAACAGCGGTCGTATTGATGGTTTTTTGCTGTGATGGCGGAACCAGTTCTCAAGCCGCTGACGAACAAACATGAGTTTAACACGTCCTTCCAGTGACAGAGACGCGACTTACAGCTTTCTTTGCTACCAGAGCCATCCCCAGGAGCTCGGCCTGCTCCTTGGTCAGTTCCGGCGTGTCTCCCTCTGAGCTCAGCCAGGGAACACCAAGGTTCTCGGCCTCCGGGAAGAGCGCAAACCACCTCTCGTTCATCTTCGGCCAGAAGCTCCAGAGCTTGTTGTCGGCCTTGGCAGTGAGGTATGCAGAGAGCTGCGACTGGAGCCACAACGTTTGGGTCGTGTTTGCCCATGAGGGTGGGGCCATGGTAAAAATGTCGAAAGTTTCGAGGGTAGTGGGGGGTAAGAACTGGGCGTCTCAAAACAGAGGTAGACATTGCCCGTTTCTGCCAACTTCCTTCAAAACAACACATAGCCACGCCCAAACACCATATCCACCATCCGAACAATTTTGCAAATCACTGCCTAAAACAGGTAAGTCAAGTTTCCCAATTCGTTCTGTAAAACCCGACCTGAAGCATCACACGCAGTTCCATCAGGCGTTTCCAACGCGTTCATCAAGACATGTGCTCCTCCCCGGCTCAAATCAGTCCCTGGATCCGGGCGCCTTAATACTGCGACCCTATCGCCATCCATCTTCATCTCTCCACCTACCGTCCTCGCCCCCACCATGACCAACAGCTCCCTCCCTGCAAACAACGTCTCCACCCCTCAAGAAGAGATGGACGCGTTGCTTGCCATGGCGGACCAATTGTCCGCAATGTCGCTCGAAATGACCGGCTGTGCATCGACGTCCAGAGTGAGCAACATTAATTCCATCCCTCCACTCTTTCATTTATAATTGCTCACAGACGTCGTTCCCGGCATTGCTTTGTCGAAGCAATCCCTCGACATGACTCATCTTTGCCTGGACGTCAAGGGTAAGTTTTCCCTTGCCCTGCCTTCCACACCTATCTAACGATTCCCAGATCAACTGCGCCGCTCCTTCATCCAGATGGCCCAAGCTGTGGCAGCGGCTGCGCCTCCCACACCTGCTCAAGTGCCCGTTCTCGCGTTCATTGCCCGTAAGTCATCCGGTCTACATCTGCACTCGCTGTGCTGACACACTTGACTTAGCGGGCGTCGAGTGGATTCAAGGCATTCCCCTCACCCCCGACCAACTTGAGGCCTCCAATCCACCGGGCATCTGCGATGACTCGGCGTGGCAAGTTGTGTGCATTGGGCGCGAGCCCGGCATGTACATCAGTTTGTATGTTTGTCCCATCCCTCTCTCCAGCACCTACCTGACAAAACGCAGCGAGGAAGCCAACAGCCACCTCACCGGTGTACCCAACCAGTTCCGCCAGAAGAAGTCCAGTCGCATTGAGGCATTGGCTTTCTACCGCGCCAGGTACCTCGCTGGGAAAGTCGAGAAGTGGAACGAGGGCCGCCGCTCCTGCTGTGCCCGCCGCGCCCACCGTGGCGGCCCCTGCGCCCACTGCTGCAACGGTATCGGGCTCCCGCTCACACCAGTCTGTATGGATAGGATTCATACTACATTCGACATCACTAACACATTTTTCGTTGCAGTAATCATCTACTCATCAACGTATCGGTGGAGTACTCGTAGTGCCGATGTCGTACTGTAGTTCTTACAGTAGTCTATTGAATGCATGCTTTCTCGTTTGCTCTATGGACATGTGAAAGAAAGAAAAAGGTAGATTCCACATGAAATGGAGATAATAACACATGGAGACACAACAGGTTAATCCTGTGTATCACTAAGAACGTTAGCGTGCATTTCTGCCGAAGCCCCATTAGCGCGCAGGTATCTATCACTGATGGAAACTCGCTTACCGTCACTCGGCCCCTCGCACGCGTGCCGTTCCGCCTTCAGCACGCCAAGGTACCATCCCATGATGATGCCTTTTCTTTCTGGGTCCCAATACCATGGATCCTCGGTCCACCCAATCCTGCTGAATTGAGGACCACACCACTGCGCCGCTTGTTCGATGGTTGGCGCAGTTAATTCGCGTGAGTTGAGCTCGGCAACTCGTATCTGGGCCGCTTGCATGGGGGTGAAGTCGCCAATGCTGCCGGTCACGCGCAGACACACTTCTTGCAGCCGAGATAGAGGCGCCACTCCTGCGGGCAAGCGTTCTCCGTATACGGCCGAGCCAGAATCCTGGAATTCTGGCCGAAGATCTATGATTGTTAGGCCATCAAACAGCGAAAAGATTCAGCTGACGCACTGCAGAGCATTCAGCTGGCTTGGTATTGCCAACATGGAATCCTCGGACGTAATCCCCACCTCTTCCCCCTGCGCAGAGGAATTAGATCTAGCATTCAGTCAGTCGGGGGGGGCAAGTAATAACAACAATAATAAATCAAGTACCCATGTCTTTTTGTTAGCCCGAATCTAGAGTAAAAAGAAGGCATGCGATTGTTTTCGACCCGATATGCACTGTTCAGTCAATCCTTCAGTCCTCGCTCCTGCAAATGAGATATTTAATGCACGTACTCGTCAGAGCTCACTATCTGCTTCGCGCGATCGAGTATGGAGTCCACGGAAGGTGTTCGATAGATGACCGCCTGCGATCCGTGCGCCAAGGCAGATTGCGGCACGCCTCGCGCCAATGTGGCCAGGGCGTCACAGGCAATGCGCTCGTCGGAAGTCGGAGACACTGATCGTCGAACCACGTCACCAGTCCCTTCGTTGGAAGTTGCAGGACGAGCCGAAGAGGAGGAGGACCAGGAGGAGATTCGCCCGAGCGGGTATCTCGCATAAAGCCTCTCCAGGTGACTTTCAACGGACGCGGGACTCGACGGGATGTCTGGCAAGGATGTTCTACTCTTCTTGGGTGGATCCCACCGGCGTTTGGCCAACCGGGCGGCAGCGCTAAGTGGAATCAGACGGCGGCTCATCGTATCTCAACTGCCTTGTACATACCGTCTGCCTGCTGCTTGAACGCGACGACTCTCTCGGGCTGCCGAGCTTCTGGACATACAGGGCCTGTTAAATGCGAGAAAATGAGAGAAAAACAGACACACCGTGCATAATACTCAGATTGGGCTTTTCGATGCTGCCGAGCCTTTTCCTCGTCTCCAAGGCTGAAAGTGGCCGGTGAAGCTCGCTCCAAAGACGATTAAGAGTCTACACACCCCGGACGATATGATTTCGAGTCGTTTGACCCTTTAAGACAGCGTTTTTTGTGTTTGTTGCCAGATGGTACCGCTTTGGACATGGAAGTAGTAGTAGATCAGAAGTTGATGCTTGGTGTTTGGCTTTCTTACCAGCCACTTAGACGCATCCTCATCTGCCACACCACCAAATCCCTTGAACTCTTGTATAAAGAGGACCGGTTCCATCCCATGAGCTCGATTCTGATGTTCTGCAGCCCAGGAAAATTCGTCGTTGCTGTGCAAGTAGCGGTTCAATAATAGGCTGATAATCTGACACCTCCGCTTTCAAAGTTCTCTTGTTCCAGAATGCTCTAATACGTGTATAAACCTTGTTTGTATCACTCAAATAGCGAGCCAGTGCATGTGCGGTTGGTACCAAACCAAAACTGGCACCTGAACAAAACATCTGTTCCCTCTCGCACTGTGCACTTCCAAAATGTCTAGACTTCTGCTCACTAGGCAATGGTCGGCCGCTGCTCACAATTTGGATATGATTTCCCCAACATCTAGGTGGGTATTGCGTACTTGCGGCGCTTCCTCTCCATAGGCTGATTTATAAACACCGGTAATTTATTTCTTCTTTGACATCCTCATGATTGGTTCGAAAAATCTGATTTTTTGGCGTTCTCAGACTAGTTACAACTATATTCTCTGCTGCATATGACGCGACGCGACTTGTGGCCGTCCAAAAGGAGCCAAGTGTGATGAATTATCACATCGGTCACCATCGTAACACCCTCCATTTTACGTCGAAGTCCAGCGCAGGAAGGATGGCGCTGCGGGTCGTCGGAGTGTTCGGCGTCGCGAGCGGTGGCTGCGGGGCCCTACGAGTACACTTTGGCACTCCCAAAGTTACTCTCCGCACCGGGTCAACGTCGACGCCGAGCTGCCCAGGGCCTCCGGCGACACGTGGGTGGGTCGGCGGTCAAACGCTCCCAGCCAAAGGTTTTTTACCTTACCAGAGCTGCACGAGATGGGATCTGAATATATATAGAGTGGAATGGGCGGTAAGTCTCCCCACCCCTCAAGCTCCTGGCAGAGTCTAATCCTCCACTTCAGCACTTCAGCAATCCAAAACTGATCGTCGATGCTGAGGGTCGTATCATCACCATCCTCCTTGGCAAACCCGACGACCCAGACTGGGACTATGTCGTGAAGGAGGCGATGAAGGAGCTCGCCCGCGCAAGGCGCCGTGCTCGCTGCCACGGTGTCTGGTCCCCGGCGTCGCACATCGAAGGGGTAACTATTTGGCCATTACTGCTGGTGTTTCTTTCGGTGGTGGCCAGAAGGTATGTACAAACCCACTGCCTCGTAATATGCATGCTAATCCCTTACTTCAGCGCCCGGCAACCTGCGTAACCGGCACTTCATCCGCCGACTGCTTTGCCGCCTTTTTCGTAACCGCTATATTCGTCGAATCGTCGGGTTCCAGTCCGGTATGTTCCGTCTTCTCTTCTTTTTCATCTGAAATCTGTCTAACAACTCTCAGCGGGCATAAGTCACACCACCTGTCTTTCCCAACTCTACCATGCCCGACGCAAGCACTCAAACAGACGGGTCGCTAATTGACCAGCTGGAGCGCGAATTTAAGAAAGGTTTGGCGATTTTATTTTGTGAGATTACATGTTGTCTAATGCTGGTACAGAGGCGATCCAATATGTTCAAGGACGCGGAGGGGCGCCGAGCGTTGGCATGCTTCAATGGCTCAACATATTGATTCCAACATCGTAAACGCCATGCAACCGACGCCACACCGAGCATCCGTTGACTCCATATCCAATATCACTAACCTCTGATCGCTCCATCTGCATCTGTAAAAACACCCCGAATATCTCCAAATATTACTTCGATTTCAGGATACATGTGAACTCAGTCTCGACTCGGCCTCGGCCACAACTTGGCGCGCTGTTCGCTGCCCTCCCGCCTCTGCAACAACTCTGCGACCCGCGCCTTGTGGATCGCGTCCATTTCTCGCATCTCCTGCTCATTAAGAACCGGCCGCCCGCTCTCCGGCATCAAATTGGCGTTCAGCCGACCTGTGTGCGTATGTTGAGATGTTGAGCTGACCTTCGTTTGTTCTTGTTGGAATCACCTTCATTTGTTGTTGTTGGGATCAAATGGCCATGCTTCCTAAAATGGATTGCTTCCAATCCTCTAACCTCCACGAGCTCGACGATGGACCCCGCGTACAGGGTGCGCTTTCTAACTCGTCTGCCCCGCCCCTGCACTGACAAACATTTCCAGGAGATTCTGTTGCGCGCTATCACCGACCTCGAGCCCGACCACAGGCCAAAAGTCGACAAAAGCAAATGCAGCAGGTGTGAGGCGCCGCACCCGCCCTTTCGCTGCTTGCACTGCTTCCACGCGCCATTTATGTGTGGCAGGTGTATGGTCAAGGAGCACATCTCTAATCCACTGCACCGAATTGAGGTGAGCGCATCGATACTGGCCGTCATCTGAGTTAACTTGGTGCAGCAGTGGTCCGGCAACGAGTGCGAGGGCGGTCTCGCCGGCGCTAGTCTGAAATCCCTCGGGCTATGTCTCTAGCTCAACCATGCCAAGGACGACTTTTGCCCCGAACCGGTCATCGACGCCGCCTTTTGTATCCTCAACGCGCATGGTGTGCACGACGTCACCATTGCTTACTGTGGCTGCCCCGTCGCACCTTCAAGATGGAAGCAATTGGTCGACACCCGTATTTACCCGGATAACTTAAGCCAGGGGACGCCAAGACTTGGGATCACGTTTGAGGTGGCGCACATGCAAAATGCATGGTCGGAGCCCATCTCAATGCGGCCACACGAGCGCACACGGCGCGCGGTCATCTGATTCCTTAGCACGCCTTCTGTTAAATATACAATTGGTCTGATTGAAAATTGTGATTGATTGCAGATACGACTTGAGGCCAATCTGTCAAAAATTTGTGCCTTGAAAACATACCCCACGCGGCGACCGTCTCGATAGTATGCCCGCGAAACGGGCTTTGGGTACGTTCCTGCTCTCTTTACTTCACCGCCCACATACTAATTCTGTGACTTGTAGGCAAACTACAAAATACGTCAAAGGCTCCACAAGCTCCCAGCGAACCGCAAAACGCGACTCGCACCCGACGTCTTGAAGGCATACGCAAAAAACGCATGGAACATCAAGCTATCAATGAAGGCAACAGTCCGGCCGTCAAGACGCTGTCGGCGTCTGATGACTGGGTCGCGGACTGGGACAGCGCTCTGCGACACTGGGAAGCTAGGTATATGTTTATAACTTTCGGTGCAGAGTCTAGACTGACATGCTACAGAGCCCGAGAAGTCGCGGACTATCGCGAATCTGATGTTTCCATGTATGTTGAAAACCATAATCCCCCCTGCCGCATCTCTAACATTGGATCCCAGGGACGTAGGCTACATCGAGGACGTCGACATCCAGGGCAACCAAGCCATTGTCGTGGAACACTCCTTCCCTGAAGGCGATGAGCTCGAGCGGCACTGGGCCTTCATCAATGCAGCGCTCTGGCCCCAGCCGGGGGAGTGGCAGTTCATCAACGCCGCCCTCTCACTCGGACCGGGCGAGGAGGCCCTTCACAACTCCATGCAGCGTCAAGCCGATAGGTTTATGGAACAGTGGGCATGCCACGCTGCGGGGAACATGTGAGTCCAAAATTTATTTCGATAAGATATGGATTAATGAGCCTCAGGAACAACAACTACAAGAACATGGGCATCGGCAGCACCGACGGCGAACGTGCCGAGCGCGAATGGTCCAGCATGACCCCGTATTCCTCGACGAAGGAAATGGGACCAGGCCGACGTCGTTCCCGCCTGGATGACGCCTGTGAGCGCTGTAATAAGGCCAAGACGGCCCTTAGGTATGTCGACACTGCTTCTTGCAATGTTTATTCGAGACTGACGCCAACAATAAAGGTATCATCAAGGACGATGAAGCTGCTGTGCTGGTACATGCACGCCGGGTCGACGAGGAGAAGCAGGTTGTGCACGAGGAGATGCGGCGTGAACACCTCGTCTATGGGCTGCTTGAGAATTCGATGGGTATGAGGGAGAGGGTGCGCTACCGGGACAAGATTGCGGAGTGCGACGTCAAGATGTTAGCGTGCCGCTCCTGCGATGTTAAGCTGTGAGATGGCTTGCTTCTGTACCTGTGTTATATGTAGTCGTAGTTCTTATAACCACTTTCGATCCAAAGATACTTCATAAAGGTCATTTTGTTCACATTGTGTGTCGAGAAAGTGGTCTGTAGTACTGGCTACTGCCTGCTACAGTGACTACAGCTTGGCACGAAGGTACGGCGTGTTAATTTTAGTAATGTGGTAGGTGGTGCGTTCATCATGATCTTCCTCGTCGTTATAGTTCAGCAGCGCTGGCATGTCGTCGTAGTCACTTTGGTCACATTCCACGGGTGAAGGCTGCAGTCTGTAAACTCGTCCCTTGGCCTTGAGTTGAAAATGGCAGTCGTAAGCAATATACAGAGTACGGCTGGAGAGGATCGTGAGCGACAGGGAAAATCAGAAAGAAAATCAAGGTCGCACAAGAGGATGTAGTCCATGTCACCAAAATGTTCTCCCATTTGGAGGTCTTCGAGCTGTGGGTGGTTGAGCGAGGATAGAACAGGAAAAATGACCATGGTGGTAGAGACGGATTGGGAAGGCAGCGCGTGACTGACTTGCGATTGTTGATATCATCTTTTTCTGTCTGGTTTCATCATCTCTGGGCCGAGTGCGCATGGTCGCGCTCGGCCCACTGTCCTTTCTTTGCTTCTGGTCACTCACATCGATGGGAAAACACAAAATCGGCTCGCACTACGACATCCCTGACGACTCCAATGAGGACGAGGAGACCCAGCCTGATGTCCCTCGACACGTCCACCCCGGCAACATTACCCATTTCTTGCGTGAAACAACACGCGTGTCCAACGACGGCCGAACACACCACAACGCGCGGTTGATCCCGATCCCAGCCTCCCCCACGCACAGGGCGAGCGATACGCTTCTGATGCCCGATGTGGCGAGCGTGGAGGTAGATGCAGGACCAATTTTCGAGCAGGAGGGCGGGTTGGACTCCGACAGCGAATATCAGGGGGGATGGAGCTTGTGCGAGTCGGTATGTTGTTGAACTGGTCGCATTCCAGCACGAGAACGCACTAACAAAAACTCCAGGATGACCCGCTGCGTCAATGGGTCGAGAATTGTCGTGAGGAGTTTTTAGAAATCCTCCTACTCCTGGAGGGGCGTGCCGACCACCGCTCGTACTCGGTGTGCGCCAGCTGCAGTGTGGGCAAGGCAGACCATCGTTGCCGCCACTGCATGTCCAGCGGTGAATTAGTCTGTCAGTCGTGTCTGCTGAGCCAGCATGAAAGACACCCCCTGCATCGTGTCGAGGTACGTCTACTCCTCCTGTTGACTGGCTTTTTACTGAATCGGGCATGACCAGTATTGGAACGGGGTGTACTTCGAGAAGAAAACGTTGAAGGACCTCGGGCTTCGTATTCAACTTGGCCACTGGCGCGGACGGCGTACTTGCTTGGTGCCAGAGCATGCCGCAGGTGACGAATTCGTCATCGTCGACGAGCACGGCATCCACATGGTCTGCCTCGATTTTTGTGGGTGCGGGACCGGCGGCTCGGAGGCAATACAATTGATGCGAGCTGGCCTATACCCGGCGACGGTCATCCATCCGTGTACAGCAGCCTCTTTCAATGTACTGGACCACTACCAGTTACTCTCCTTCGAGTCGAAATGCTCGACGTACGAATTTTACCATAGCCTCGCGCGAGCAACGGATAACACGGGCCTGAACCCGCCGCCGGTAAGCTGCATTCCTCGATTGTCCTATGTTTTTATTAAAATGAACTATAGGATTGATACCATGAATTCCGCCGAATGACCCGTGAATGGAGCAACCTCCAGATGCTGAAGAGGGCGGGGCGTGGACTCGATCCTACCGGCGTGAACGGAACCGCGCCTGGGGAATGCGCCTTGCTTTGTCCCGCGTGCCCACACCCGGGCAAAAATCTGCCACCGGATTGGCAGGATGCGCCCGAGGAGAAGCGGTAAGCGGTCGCCGTCCTGTCGCCAAACGAGTTTTGTTATGGGAATTGACAGGTTCTTATATGCCCTGTTCTTGGCAATGGATGCAAACTTTCGACTTAAACGCAAGGATGTTTCCACGGAGGAGAAGGATCCGGGGCTCGGTGATGGCTGGTCTTTCTACAGTGAGGTGATGAAATACATGGGGCACGTCAAGGAGCATTGGAATACGACTCAGGAGGTGTGTAGCTTTCTGTCGGTTGCGGTTTCGCAGGCTGATGGGGAGGATAGCGTAGCACATGCGTTTCCCATGACGCGGTGGACAAGCCAGACCGGGAAGCGCGCGGGACAGCGTCGTCGGGCATCGGTGCCGTCGACTGCGCCCGACACAATATGAAACGCCCTTTGGGCGTCGGCGATTTGCAATTCGGCGAGCGGTAAGTGCGGTCTGCGAGTGTATAGTGTTCGTTGGTGCTGACGCTGAGTGTTTTCAGGTATCTAAACATGGACTACATGTTCTTCAGGAGCCTCGTCGGCACGGAGCTGCTACGGTTCTATGTGTCGTATGATATCGCGTGCCAATGGCATATCAACATCTGGAACCGGATGGACACGTACGAGCAGGAGATCCGGATGGTGAAAGACGAGAAGTTCATCGTCTTCCTGGTTCCAAAATTCCACCTCCCCGCTCATATCGAGGTGTGCAACCTGCTTTTTTCTTTCAATCTGACGCGGGACGTGGGGCAAACGGATGGGGAGGCGCCAGAATGTGGGTGGGCGAACGCAAACCCGCTCGCTGGGAGCACCAAGGAGATGGGGCCCGGGGCACGACGCGACACCCTGAACGACCACTTCAACGACTGGAATTGGAAAAAGACGATCGCTTTCGGTGAGTTATCCGCCCAGGTTCCCGATACACACGCTAACGTCGGTGGCCCAGCTCGCCTCATGCTCAAGAAAACTCGGACGGCCGTACCTGAGATGGTGGCAACGAAGGTGGCATTGGACGATATGGAGCAGTCACTGCGCGGAGCTGGGGTCGAGGGAGAGGTAGAGGCGGTGGAGGTGTGGACGAAGATGCTGAAGGTTTGGGAGAAGAATGACGAGAAGCCGAACCCATTCGAGACGTTGAAGAAGGACGACCACCTCGCGCAGGTGAGGCTGAATCTGGCGGAGGAAGCAGCGAAGAGATTGCAGGTGGGGGAGGAGGAGGAGGGGGACGTGGAGGACGAGATGCATGTGACGGAGATGCTCGCCATGGGGCTACAGCTGGAGGAGCACCAGTAAGTCAATTTGGAATATTGACGCACACTTACTGACCAGCGCTCTTAGAAGAACACTGGGCTTCGACATGGCGGGAATGGGCCTGCACCCCACGGATGATCAGCGCCGGACGATGGTGGAACGCACCAGCAAGCTGCGCCGGAAGATAGACTCTTGGGCGAAGCAGCAGCAACACTTCATTCCCCGGGTCGTCTGGCTGCGAAAGAGGGAGGATGCTGTGCGTGCGCGTAGCGCCGCTTCGCAACCGGTGCCGGGGGTGAAGGTCCAGGACATCCGGCTGTGGCTGCCCTCGGCGATAATGAAACTCGCGGGAGCGAAGCGCCGACCCCATTGCACGAAGGAGGTGCAGGAATTCGAGTACCGCCTCAGAGTGGGCCAGGCGAACGAGGCCTTGCACGAGATCCGACAGCAGCTACTCGTGCGCACCCACATGTACAAGTACAAGGACAAGAACATTCGCGGGGGGCGCTCGAATATGCGCTCGAAGCACAAGATCGACGCCGTGGACGACCGTATCAGACGTGCGGCCACGCAATACCGTGCGGCACGCGGAGCCCTCGT
The DNA here is from genome assembly GCA_029204085.1 of Mycena sp. CBHHK59/15. NCBI lineage: Eukaryota > Fungi > Basidiomycota > Agaricomycetes > Agaricales > Mycenaceae > Mycena > Mycena sp. CBHHK59/15. Next base: position 98,080 of record JARGXW010000213.1, read on the forward strand.
GTCTCTGGGAAAGGTGCTGGACGAGCATGGGTGGAAGGTGACGCTGAAGGAGCTCAAGGACGACGACATCCGCGCCCGCCCTCGTTCTTCGTTCGCCGACCCGGAGAGACAACGGGGGGTCAGGGGACGCGGGGCTAAGCGGGTAAGGCTGGGGAAGAAGAGAGTGGTGCGCCCGTTGTCGTGGATTTGGGTGTCCCAAACGAAGGCGCAAGACGGTGTGGCACAGGAGATGAACGAGGGTAAGCACGCGCACGACGTTCACCAGCCCGTCCACACTCATACCTCGGCATTCATAGCGCTACGGATCGAATGGGCGAGGGCACACGCGAGGCGGTGGCGCTGGTCAGAGGAGGTCGACCTCCTCGAGGAGGAGATGCGGCGGATCCTCCAGTTCTTAACGTGGCGCGCGGACTGGTGGATGACGCGAATCGATCTGCGTGGGCTTCCAGATGGCGCGCAGAGGGAGGGCGAGACGGCGTACGCAGCGAGGCAGGCGGCGTTGCAGAGGGATCTGCACAAGTCGTTTACCTTCAAGTGGAAGGGTCTGGCCGAGCTGATACGCGGGGGGCGAGCGGGTGAGGACTTGGGGAATACGGATGACGAGTGGGAGGACCTGGAGGACAATGAGGACGACAGCGACTCAGAGCTCGAGGAGGAGCCGATCCCTGCAACGGCCAGCCGTCCCGTTTTAACGACATATGTGGACATTTAGCATTCCTATTTACACGCGGTACATCCCCCTTATTTTCCTGTATTTTACTTGTATTTTACGGTATTTTTAATGTACTTTTCAGTGGTCATCGTCGACCTCGACGTCGAGACGCCCTCGACGTCGTGTACCAAATTGGGACCTTAGTCGCCTTCAAGATTACACATGCACAAACATCTGCTCGCCGTGTGCCCCAGCGGCGACGGTGGTACGGCTACCCCTGCTGGGTGGGGGCACATCTCTCTAAGGTGATGTATCGAGCACGTCTCTCATGAGAAGGTTTGATGTATCAGGACACATAGGTAAATCTCGGGCGCTGATGTATCAGTACCCCAGCCTCTGGTGATCTTCCATGTGAAATCCGATGCGGCACTGCATTCCGACCTTCTGAGTCAGTGGCTGTACACCTTCTGAGATGAACAGGGCTAACCCTATGTATGGGACTGGGCATCGGTCACCAAAAGGGTGAGTTGTTTGTATGTGTTGAATGAAGCTCCCCTGCCAAAACTGAATGGGCAAACACCTTCACGTTTTCTGGCTTTCTGCCTCACCGCTTGGCCTAAGTTGAGAGACAAAGTCTCTCAAGTTTTATGAATCTACTGCTACGCTACTCTGCCCAAATATTACCATGGGCTCGGGGAGAATGAAACCGCCATCAAGATAGGCCAAGAAGTACACCGCCACGCAAAAAGCCAGCTCTTCGAGGAATCTACTCGGCACCAAGGAGAATATTCCGCCAAATGTGGGTGAGACTCCGACTGTATCGAAAACTCCGCGGGCACCCAAGGACTACAAGCACGAGTACCAGAAGAGTCAGAGAAAGCTTCGCCATGCCAAGGACTATCAAAAGAAGCTCCAGGATGCTTTGAAGCAATTGAAATCCGGGGACAGGGACAGCAAGAAGGCCGCTGATTTAGCAAAGCACCGGAACACCGATTTACAAGCTGCTATCGACAGATTGTTGTCGGAAAGCAATCACCGAGCAGGAGAGTCGAAGGAGACCCTCAAAGCGCTCCGAAAAAAAAATAAGGCACTCCAGCAAAGAGTCAAACGAGCTGCGGGTGTTCTGTCGCGTTCCATCAGCCGTGCGAAAACGAGGCGGCAGTTTTGCCGAGTTACGGAGAAGGGTATCTACATCATCCAGGCGCGGAAACTCGCCCGCATTATGGTGGACAGTGGTTGCTCTCGCGGAAAGGTCGGGTCCTTGATGGAGCGCGTGGGAGAAATATTCGCGGTCCATATCAATAGGTCCATGAGCCGTCGCACAGTCAGCAGGGCCATCGGAGAGGGCGGAGTTGCAGCGAAAATGCAGGTTACCTACGAGATGTCGCTGAACAAGGGTGCGTGCACAACAAAGTTCGATGTTTTTCTGCTGAATGACCCCAGGCTTCACGACGAGCGCTGATAGTACCTCCAATCGGGGACAGAATATCGAAAGTGCACATCTGGCAACTCAGGCACCAAACTACAGGCTGGGGAGGCTTGATATTAACCCAGAATCGATGCCCAAACTTCGCTTTATGGGTGTAGAAAAAACGCTTGATCATACCAGTGGCCAATCAGTCAAGGGATGGGACACGCGCATCCGTGAATGCATCAAGATCTTCAACGATAGTCCATTGGCCAGCCGATTACAGAGAAAGTACACATTCCGGGAGTTCCTAAAGACACTTAAGGGTATGAACGGAGACCACACATCCAACGAGAAAAGCACAGCAAGGGGCCTTCAGGATCTGAAGCGGGGGAGACCATCAAAGAGCTGGGGGAGCAAGCGTTGGCTGGAAAGTCATTCATGGACTTGGTGCTCTATCTGAGCGCTTGGAATGCGAAGAAAATCGCAGAGGCAGGTGGGGTCGAGGCCTGGGAGGCGTTGTCGTCCGCAGACAAAGCCAGCTGTGACGCGAAGCTGATGAACGAGATCGTGACAGCCCTGGGAAGAGAAGAGTATGAAGTGCTCTCTCCTGAGGACCGCCGTGCTGTTGATCTCTTCATTTGGGGTGGGTGCTGTATGCACAAAGATCAGAACAGCTTCAAAGGGGGTAACACGGAGATGATGCTCGAATGGAAGAAGATCGGAGTACCTGGTCCGATTCTCCTTGCTAATAAGCAGAATGCGGCAGTCCTTCGAAACCTTCTGGACCCGGCATTCCCGAAGGATTCTGCACTCACTGGTGACGAGCTGCGGGCCTTTGAGGCCTCTACTTGTGGCGGCATCAAAACTTGTGCGCTTGCGGGAGCCATCTTCAATAATAAAGATGATAAGAAGGGTCAGGCAGACCGCCATGTTGATTTCATGACAGCAAAGCTTGGGTTACAGCATTCCCGATTTCCGGACACCAACAATACTCGCTTCGGCAGCCACGGCGATGCTGCCGGTGAGCTAGTCACCTACCTTCCACAGTATCATGATATGATGGACGTCATTCAATGGTCAAAGAGTAACCCGTCTCTTACCAACATCGAAAAAAATCTCCGGGAAGCATTATGTGATCAAGCGACACTCACAGAACTCTGCGCGATGATCCTGTACCAACAGGTTATTACCTATGGGTATTTACGACAGGTCCGAGGCCCAGGTACAGAAAATGTGAACCTACTGGATCTTGGACCATTGCATCTCGCTGTCCGGGATCATTGCCAGAGTATTCTGGATAATCCTGATCTTCTTTTCTCACCCGATATCTCGTACGAGACGGCGACGCTTGATGGGCAGGAGTGGCAAGATCCGAAAGCAGTCGAAGCCGTATGCGAAATGATGTCTTCGCTTCCGCACCTGCAGCAGATCACCATGGCATTTTTTCGTGGGGCTTTGACAACTTGGGTTCGGTTCTCGTCCGAATTTGCTCCGGGCGGAGTGATTGATGAATGCTCCGCTGAAGAGAAACAGCTCGCCTGGATGCCATCCACCAATGATGCAAATGAAGGTGCCCTTGGGGGCTACCGTGTTGCAATGCGGGGGAGGCCTTCACTAACACTTCATCAGTACAACTCGCTTGCGATGTACCGGCGGAACGATACTCAAGATTTTATGGATGTCGTCCTGACCGCAGAGGACCATGCCTACATCATGCGGGAAGCTCGGAAGATCGACGCCAGCGGTGTTGAGGCACTACGGCGCCAAGAAATTGTCGATTTCCGCATCAGGACAGCAGAATTACAAAAACAGAAAGCGCTCGGGAAAAAACTGAAGGCCCTAGAGATTCGTAGGACCCTCCGGAAGGTCAAGTTGGTTACTTATTCTGATAATCTTGATCTTCTCACCATCCCAAAAATCCACGAGCAGCTCAATGCCCTCCGGCTTCGCAGGGTTCCGGATATTTTACCCAACAGCAGGTACACTCAAAAAGCTGACTAGAGGGTCTGGAGATGGCCCTGAAGCAGTACCTCTTGGAGATTGAGAAGTACCCACTTCCCGACGATCCTGAGGCAGAAATGGAACCTAGTGCTGTTACAGTGGAGCCAGAGATTAGGGAGGATTGGTTTGCAGAGGAGGATGTAGAAATGGAGGAATAGAAAAACATATAAATTAATTTGAAGTATCCTGAAGTTAGATATACATACAGTAATGACAATAGCATTGTAAGAGTCCGAAGCAAAGCTAGGGGGCCAGCCAACGACTGTCCAAATGAAAGTTCGCAAGATCGGCGTCATTTGTGGTGGCTGTACGATTAGTCAGCAGCCCATCAAAAGTGGATCGCTGCCCAGTCCCACTAAGTATCCTGGGCGGCCTTTAGCCTGCTAAAGGGTGGCTGTACCCCCCGGAGAAACTCGGGTGGCTGTACCCTTTTCGAGTCCCGAGTTTTTCCTGCAGGGAAATGAAAAATGAAAATGAAAATAAACTAAGAAAAAAAAAAGGAGGGAGAAAAACAGGTTACCTCGTATGGTGGTACTACTCGTTTCGGCGCGCACGATCGGTACACGTGATAAATGCTAAAAATAGTTTTTTTTTGGGAAGGGTACCCAACTGTAGCCCTTGAAGAGCTCTACAACATTCCTTAAATGACCTTAATGATCTGATCACTGGTTGGACCAGAAAAGGCAAAAAACTCGCCAAGACGCGGTGGTTTTTGGGATTTTGAAAATTTCAAACCACATCTTGTGGGGTATGAAATTGAAGCCCTTGAAGAGCTCTACAACATTCTTTAGTCAACCTGGGCTCAATTCTGTGGGCAGACCGGTGGCTGTACACTCCGGAGAAAGCGGGGTGGCTGTACACTTTGAGTGTGGGAAAAGAAACAAAGATAAGCAAATCCGAAAAAAATCTGAGTGGTAGATCTGACACTTGCGATCACTTTCTGTATATATATATATTTGATCCCATCAGTCCCTGGCGTGGAAAACACGAAATACATGACCGGAGCCAGCGGTTTTTGGCTCTCAAGCAGTAAATGGCTGATATCTCAACAACCGCTGGGCCGTTTGCCTTGATTCCAGAAGTGTTGGAAAGCGGCTGGAGAGCTCTACAAGAGTGTGACACGATAGTATATACTGTCCAGCCAAAAAAGGAAATTTTCTTTTTTGGACTCCTTCTGTAAGTGGATGAACCAGAATCATAAGTACATCCTAATAGGGTTACTAGGGGACCCTCAGGTCATAGGGCTAACCTTAAACAATTAGGGTTAACCCTAATCTAGGGTTACATTTGGGGTCAGGCAGGGAAGCTGGGAGTGAGACAGCTGAATGAATAGTTAGGGCAAGGCGGGTCCTGCACGCCCCCCTATGGGGGCAGGGGCCGACTTGCCCTACAATTCACCTCCCTTCCCGAGACTTAACTTATAGGCACTCAAAGTCATTCTGTTGTTCCTACCGAGTAGACAGGTAAGTATATTGATGAGATCACAGTGAGTAGAAGCAAAACCTGAGTCTGCATTGTCTAAATATGGAGCAATCAGTAGTGTTACAGTTATAGCACCGACAACCCGAACAGACTGACCGCAACATAGCCGACTATACTCCTGGAAGACACCCAATAGTCCAAAGAGATGTTTACAACCTGGTGCGCAGAGGAAGAGGTTTGCTCCAAGGTGGGCATATCATCAGGATGACTAGTTAAAGACATTCTGATGGCTTGAGAAAACAAAGGATCTTTTTAAACCTGTGGTATAGTTCATTCTGCAGCACTCCACTTGGGCAGGATTATATCCCGGAATTTTCACTCTGATATGTGCTGATTGATTGAAGCTGTGTCATGAGCGGAATAATCTGTAAAATAACAGGCTGGACAAAAGACGGGTTCCATAGTGGCCACAGTTTTCGAGTCAGGACTTGTTTGCTGAGTTCAAACAACTCTTGATGAAGGTCAGTCCATTCCCATTTATTCTCCTTTCTCAGAATTTGAAAAAGCGGATGTGTGAGCCATGAATAAAATGGGACTTATGAAGAAGAATAGAGCATTATGCCATGGAACTGCTGTAGTACATGAACATTCGTTGGTTCACTGAGTTGCAGGATGGTGTCTACCTTTCCTTTGTGCATGGAGAGACCAAGCTGAGAGACCTTTTGACTGAGCAGCAGCAAGGACTGATACACAAAATGGCATTTACCTGGAGATAGTGTGATGTTGGCCGCAGAAATTGCAGAAAATACCTGATCAAGGTGCTGAAGATGTTCTTCAAAGGTGAGTGAGAAGACAACTATATCATTGTCATAGACTAACACATTTATCCACAGGAACAGGGCCAAAACATTTTGCATTACCCTCTGAAAGACACTGGGGCCATTGCGGTAGCTGAACGGCATCCTCTGGAATTGCCACAGTCCATAATGTGTTCTGAATGCAAGTTTCTCTGCTGAAGAATCAGACATAGTGAGCTGTGTGAATCCGGAGAGAGAATCAAGCATAGTGAGCCACTGTGAACCAGAGAGTGTTTGCAGAATATCATCCTGTCAAGGCAGCGGAAACTCATCTGGAATTTCCATCTCATTCAACTTGCGCAGGTCAATCACCATCTGACGGGGGCTGCCCACGGACTTTGAGATGGTTCAATGACACCCAGTTGGATCCAAGAATCCATCTGTTTATCAATGACTTCTCGGTTGGCCGGAGAGACAGGGAAGGGAGGCAATGAAACAGGTTCTGAGGCCGGCTTCATCGAAATCTCAACCCCACCTTCGTAGTGGCCAAGCCGCCCATTGGTTCCGAATGTGAGTTGATTGCACAAAATAACAGCTTCCAGTTCACAACACTGATCCGGTGAGATATCCGGTGAGATGTCAATTTCTGTCAAGAGTTTGGCTCCAGGCATAAATTCTTCAGGCACTTCTAACGTCTTCGGACCACCTTACAGAGGTTCTTCAGTCAAGGGATCATCAGATTCAGTTGCATTCCGTTGAGCCTTGGACGAGATTTCTGTGACAGAGTGAGCAACATTGGAGCCTGAGACACCTGTGAACAGATCACAGGCATCGCCGGTCGCATCATCTGTCTGACTCAGCCAAATCAACCACGGCTTCATGCCGTTGCAATTTTCTCATCCGCATCCAATTTCTCTGTAACCAGACCTCGCATCAATGCTGCGTGAGCATTTACTTGAGTCACGAGAACCTGTCCATTCAGTCCAGTCATCCCTTGGGATTTCTGGCTGCCCTGAGAACTTGTCATGAAGAAATGATCACAGGAAACTGCAAGAAGTTCGCGATGTGCAGAAGAGGATTGTCCTTCAATATGAGGGTGTCAGGCAATCTGTAAATATTGGCTTCGTTGCCATTGCTCTGGATACTGAAATAGAATTCTGTCCCTTTGGGAAGTTGAGTTCAACTGGAACGGCAACACTTGTTTCCGGCAGGATAACAACTCTATCCCTGGCTTGCACCTCTCCATCCACACATCTGAGGTGGGCCCATTTCTTGAGCTTCTGGCTCCTGTGGTGGATTTCTGCCTTCGATCTGTGGTGTTCTAGACCAGGAAGGAGATGAACCTTGACACTGGTTGAACATTTCAAAATTTTCACCTTCTTTTTCAGTGAAAAATGTCATTTATTTTTCACACATTTTTCACTGAAAAAGCAGGTGAAAATTTCAAAACATTTTCATCACTTTCTTATTTTATTTCGAAATTTTCACCTTGAATTGAGAAAGTGCTGAAAAAGTTTTAAAATTTTCACCTTTTTCAGTGAAAAATGTCTGAAAAATAAACAACATTTTTCACTGAAAAAGAAGGTGAAAAAATTGAAATGCTCAACCAGTGTGAATGTATGCCCATCCTCATCAACCATTGATGGAGATGTTGAATTAGCCACTTGGATTGAGTGCCCAGAGTCTCCAAATAATAGGAGTGATTCGCCGTTGTGACCTATGACCGAGATAGAGAACTGGTCTGAGAAATCATTCCCCAAGATGAATGGAGTAGTCATTCCTTTGACAACATGAGCCTCAACATTCAGTTCAACTGGACCATCTGGTGTGTGGAAGAATAAATCCAGGGTAACGTACCCAGAAATTACAGACTTCCCAGCCACCTGAATCAGGTTGATGCGCTGTCCAGCGTTCAGTTGAGGTGGACGTGTCAAATTGTCAAGGGCCTTCTGCCAGATCAGAGTAATATCCAAGCCAGAATCAACAATCACCGAAATTAACCAATCCCCAAACTGTGGCAGTTGTTTCGGTTGCTCTAGCTCCGAGGAATGAACATCCAGGGGGTCTAGCCATATATTTCCCAGGTTCAAAAACAGGCTTACTTCCAGATGACTTTCTGACATGATAATTAACTGACTCAATATCTTGTGCGAGTCTCCCACAAGTCCGTCTGTTCAAAGCAGGCTTTGAACAAAATGCAGTGCATGCAGCGGCAGTTCGACTCGGGGATTCATTTGCAGGAGGAATTTCATCGGTGTTTGAGTCCGAAATCAGATTTGTCGTGCCTTCATCCGAGTTTTTCAACTCGGCCTTCCCCTTCAGGGCTGAAGTTGGATCTTCATCCTCCATACTTGATGCAAGATAGGAAGAGACTTCAGTAGTCTGAAGGGGTCAGACAAAACCCTGCTGGGACTCAGCGCCTGATGCCAGTTCATCATCGGTGTCTAAGCTGTAATACAAATTGTTGTAATTATCCTGGGCATCTTGATCCTCATTGGTCGTGTTGGCAAGGTTAGCTCTGGCGGCACGGTTCCCTTTGAATGAATGCAAGCATTCATTGTCCCAGTGCTTCACGCATCCACAGTGTCTACATGGTCGAGCACCTTTAGATTCTGTGGTAGCTTTCTTTGAAACATTTCAGTCATCTTTCAGGAATTTAGGAGGCTCCATGGTACATGACCATCTGACTAGATTAACCCGAGTGTTCTTCACACTGGGTTGCGAGTAGTTTCTGTTGCATTCATGGTATGTGGAGTCATTCTGAGAGTCCCGGGAGTCTATTTTCATCAAAGCTTCCTCATGGTATCGAATGGCGGACTGGAATTTAACAACATCCTGATACATCCGGGTGGTAAGAATAGTGTTCCACAGTGATGGTGCACCATCGATTACTTCCATACTTATTTCTGATTCATCCGGTGTATATACCGTGTTCAACAGCTCGGTCTTTCTAATGAAGTACTCACTTGGAGTTTCACGAGCATGCCCGTAATCCCTGTAGGTTGCCATATTCGCTCTTCCGCGCTGTCGATCGAGCCATCTGCGATTCAGGAAGTATGTTGTAAACACCTTTCGCAAGGTATCCCAGTCCTGTTCTATCTCTGAGCGATAGCTAATTGGCAAAGACCAGTACCAGACTTCTGCATCATCCTCCAAGCGCTTCGGAACGACATGACCCAGTTGACGAAACACAGTTGCAGACTCTCTGGCAATGTTGTTAATTTTCAGGAGCCAGCAAAGAATGTTGTCTGTGTTTCCATCTCACTTCGGTAAATCTTCATACTTCAGTTTCAAGTCAAAATGAGGCTCCTTAATAGAGCCAGATTTGTCTTTTGTTCCATCATTTCCAGATCGTCTGCAAGGCTGATACCAACAGCCCCAGCGACAACTATCGCGATCGTCATCATCATCGCTGCTTCCACTGGGATCACCATCAGGTGGATTCGGTGTGCCACGGCGATGGGGACTTTCACGAAAACCAGCTGGAGATGGTGGTCCACGTGGAGGATTGGAGAAAATCCAGAATCCATATGGGGAGGTCAGTCCCGAGCCCCTTGCGGTGCCTGAGAACCCATTCTCCTAATCTGATCTGCCTCTTGTGGATCTGCTGCGAAGTTGGTCTCACGAACTGGAGCCTCAAAGATGTTGGCCATAGGATTCAGACTTTCTGACATTCTACAGTTGTTCTTTGGGAGTCTGTTGTTTTTTGCAAAGAGACCGAATCGAACTGATGAATCACGAGTGAATGGGCACCCTGGTGGTTCATCGGATGTCTCGAAGCCAGAAGTACAGTGAGCTGGAGTGGCAGGAAGAAGAGCTTGGAATGTAGGTGGCACAGGTGGTGCAACACTCTGAGATTGCATGTGCGAGAACTCCTCAGCAGCTTCGGACGCATCATGATTGAAATCATGAGGTTTCTTCTCCATGCAGTTGTGATATTTGTCCAACAGGGACAGGAAGTGTTCCACTTCAACTCTGAAGCACACAGCCAGGATCTCAAAGTTATTCAACGACCAGTACCTTCCAAATCATCATTGTCTCCCCATGATGGGATGGCAGGCAGACATTTACCTGCCAATCGGAAAGAGTCCTCTGCCCATTGTCTTAAGTAAAATGAGACTCATAGGAGTAACCGGTATTCCTCAGTCTCGATAGGATAGCCAGTAGTCCAGTAGCCAATCCGTGCTCGTGTTTGAGCCTTCATGAGCAGCTGATCCAGAAGTCTCAATTCATTGGGGAAAACTCTCATAAACAATCTTCTGGAAGCGATTTTTCCATGCAGGAGATTACTCTTGTTGATGGTTTTCAATCCCTTGAATAGAGCATTGTGTAGCAATGAGAGTATCTGGTTGTTAGTCCCTATATCATCAAGTGATGTCAACGTAGGGAGATTAATGACCTCTACAACTACTGGGGCCTCCTGATCAACATTTTCCAAGCTGCTGTCACCTGCTCTACTTTGCTAAATCTAAATGTGTTTTTTTCTGCCAGAAAATTAATCCAGATTAATTTGGTTTAATCCGTTCAGCACAGTGGTTACAGCATGATGGGTATCTACATGAGATCTAATTACGGCTACTAGAACTGACACAGCCCTGTGCCTGCGCTGCTCAGACCAGTGGAGGCACAAATGGTTGTTTTGCCATTGATCAATCAAGATTAATTGACAACTTACTGTAAATGCGGGCCACCAGTGGGTCGCCGCCGGCTGTCCTCTGGGAAGTTCGGTTAAGTATTACAGGACTCGTCACAATGGGTACTGATACACACTGAGAATGTGCCACTCATGATGGTGGCATCACTGGCATGGAGAGATTTGTGGAGAGCTGCCACGCCTGCTTGAAGTGGTGAAGGAGTGTAAGCCAGATGAGTCTTGAGGAATGGTGGTATTGCTACGACGAGGCAGGACAAGAAGACGGGCCTTGAAGGGATGAGTGATGAAACCAAGAGGATGTGCTATCATGTGACAGAGCCGAACAAAGAACCAAGAAGCCCATCAACTTGCTTTCAAGTTGATCGGCACAAAGCCACCACCTCTTCTTTCTCCCCACCACCTTTGACTCCACTGCCAGACAACTGTGTCATCCCATACCCCACATCACAGTAGCGGTGGAGTGTGTTTCACTTACCGCTGATCATCTGTAGATCAAAGCCGTCACCAGCAGTTTGACAACTGTGTTGAGGTGTGCACAGCTTGAACCATGGCTCAGGAGTGGCACGATGTGACTCCTTTAGTACTAAAAGGAAACCAATATGGCAATGGAAGCATGGGGAGGCTTGTAAGCAACACTCCAAGGTTGAACCACTATATTCCCTTTTGGGACGATATTGATCGCCCGCAAGGAAACCTCAAACCCGCCCCTCCCATACCACATTTGCATTGAAATTTGTGAGTCCAACCGGAATTGAGGGGATTTCCTCAGCCTACTTGTGAGTTGCAGCCATAAATATGGTGAATCCATCATCTTTGTCACGTTCTCCAGAACCCGCTTAGCTGCTGTGCTGACAAAATAATAGTATCTCCCAAATGACTACCCCACTGAACAAATGCTTGTTGCCTGCATACTGATGTTCTCGGGATATTTTCTAGTTGACTTCCTGTCTCCTTGAAGCTTGTTTTGCTGTTGCAAGGCAAATTTTTGTTTGCCGAGGGAGCTTTTTGATTGAAGCCAGGAAAGATATTCTGCACCCCTGTTTGCTGTGGACCTGGACCGGGGTTGTGTCTTGTCATGCCCTCCAGACCCAAAGGACGCTCCCCAGAACTTGTGGGCCAAATTCAACGTGCCGCAGGCGCTCGGCAAATTTTTGTTTGCCAAGGGAGCTTTTTGATGGAAGCCAAGAAAAATATTCTGCACCCCCGTTTGTCGTGGACCTGGACCTGGTTTGCATGTTTTCATGCCCTCCGGACCCAAAGGATGCTCCCAAGAACTTGCGGGCCAAATTCCGCGTGCCGCAGGCGCTTGGCAAATTTTGTTTGCCAAGGGAGCTTTTGCATTGAACCAAGAAAAATATTCTGCACACCTGTTTGTCGCGGACCTGGACCTGGTTTGCATGTTGTCATGCCCTCCAAACCCAAAGGACACTCCCAATAACTTGCGCGCCAAATCCGCGTTCCGCAGGCGCTCGGCAAATTTTGTTTGCCAAGGGAGCTTTTGCATTGAATCAAGAAAAATGTTTTGCACCCCCGTTTGTCACGGACCTGGACCTGGTTTGCATGTTGTCATGCCCTCCAACCCAAAGGACACTCCCCAGAACTTGCGGGCCAAATTCCGCATGCCGCAGGCACTCGGCAAATTTTGTTTGCCGAGGGAGCTTTTTCGTTGAAGCCAGGAAACATATTCCATACCCCCATTTGCGGCGGACCTGGACCTGGCATCCAAAGACGCAAGGTTCCACTGGATTGTTTGTTCTCTCACCCTTGGATCGTCGAATCGTCGCACTTGGTCTTTGGCAGTTAATCTTCTTCGGACGTTGTCTATGCATTCAGTACAGGACCACTCAAAAAGTGCAACCCTTTCTGACCCACTCCCTGGGCCCTCCAAGTCCCAGACGAAACAGAACTTGCATTTAAAGTAATTGACTGGTGCATGTATGTAGTGTTGTGTGGCTTGAGCCATGGCTTGAACCAAGAAATGCACCCCAAAAAACCTAATTGGTGTGCATCGCGTCAGCATCCTGTCACATAGTAGCACAAGTCACATCACTGCTCTGCGACGCGATGCACACCAATTGGTTTTTTCGGGCCGCTTTTTCATCCCAATCATTAGGCGAAAGAGTAAATTACTAAATTGCCTGCCTGTCAGTTATTTTTACAGCCCATTTGGTCCAGAACTGACAGAGATATATGTGATTCAATTGAGTCCTCTGTCAAACCACTTTGGAAACAATACCCATGGTACACACTAATATTTTTACATATTCAGCTGTATGACTGGGTTTCTAATGTCATTTATTCCTCCCTGACATCTTTATGAAACCATGGGTTGGGGCATTCGCAAGCAGTGTTTTGACATGTGGGAGCAGGTGGTCATGCTGTTCTCCAGAAGCGTTGACGTCCCCGAGTGCCTGACCAGCGCTGGTGGATCCGGGGCCAGGGGGAACATGGACGAAAACGAAGAGGACAGCATGGAAGTCAGAGTCTCGGAAGTCTTCCCAGGTTGTACCCGCAGGCGGCATCATCCAAGGCACTGCGAGTGCCATGGAGATCTCGCAGTTGTTAGGGCGCGCCTTCCAGAAAGCAGCCGCAGTGCCGAAGCCCTTGAACTGACCTGATTTTGCCATGGTGCCGCCGAGTTTGGCCGCATGCGTCGCGGGTTTTCCGTGAATCTGCAAAGCAAAATTGGTCGAGTTACTAGGTGCAGTAACCCTATTAGGTTTGTTTAAACAATGACCATCTCAACGTAAATCAGATTTTAAACTTTGTTTAGTTTGATCCTGGTTTAATGAGGGTTCAAACAATGTTCAAGTAAAATAGAAAAAAGATGCTGACCATGAGACTCGAACATACGCGAGACTTGGAAGAAGGCCAGTAGGAAAGAAGATCTTACAAGTGAGCCAAGTAGATGATGTAACAACGAAGCTTTGGATGATTCTATCATCAATTACTGTGTGAACTTTAAAAGTTTAATTTTACAAGTCTGGGGCATGTTGAGCAGCACTCGCAATTCAACTGTATGTTATTCTGTGGTTCCTGCTTACCTATGGTGACTTGAAAGGAAAGGTTGGAAGACCTCAAAGATTGTGGTTAGGCTAGTACAGTCATTTTGTGGTCCTTGCATTTTCCACGGTCCTTGCACAAGTTTTTTTTTGCTGGTCCTGGGTGCATATTTCTGGCTAGTTTCTTCACGTAGATATCTCGGTATGGTTCCAATGAATTTGACCCATTTTTTTCTCTCCATACACAAGACTGTTTTAAACCCAGGTAATATTAGCACAATGAGTGATTTTGCAGTGTGCTGGACTCTACACGCCAAATTGGGCAACATTGGTGGGGTAATTACTGTAAAATTATCAGCACAATGATTTGCATCCCAGGCGTTGAGTACAGAAAAGTTGAGGTGAAAGGGGGGGAGGTCAGCATTGAACGACACCATAAAGATGTGTTCATGTGATGTTGATACTTGTACATGCAGGTGCTTCCCAGAATCCCAACTTGGATCCACACAGTTCCCATGTGACTAAATCCATTCCACAGGTTTAGCAGAGGCATGGGATCAATGTAGGAGGATGGTTCATAGCTCTCATCGGGATTGAAAAATGCCCACTTTGCTAAAGTCAGAGGCAAATAAATCTGTGCTACTCTTGAGGCATTTGTCAGTTGCATAGTCTAATGGTTGCGTGCATCTTCAATATTTACTTCCTCCTTACCCATCACCTAGAGGTCATAGCTTCGACCCCCCCTGTATGCATGCTTTTTGCATTGAGTCTGAACAGTGTTCAACGGGTGATTAAACACTGTTCAATCGTGATTATACGGTTGAACAAACTTAGTTTGAAATCAATGATTAACCGTTGATTACAGTCTGTTCAAACTCACATCACATTCCACTGTTCATCAGGGGCAGCGCACCCCAATGCTTCCCACTACTGGTGTTGAACAGAACAAAATTTAAAATCTGATTTACATTGGGAAACCAATTGTTTAAACAAACCTAATAGTGATTTATCCAGGTGCTCGAGGCAGAAGGAAAGAGGAAGCGTATGTGGATGTCCCACTGGAGCATTGTTGCAGATGTCCTGCTGGAGCATTGTTGCAAAGGCACCCGGCCACTTGAAGAAAGGCCCTGTCACGAAGGCATGGCCGCCGATGTTGAGGATGTTGGCGCACAGGCTCGCCTCCATAGACGCCTGGTCAGGGCGCGTCGAGATGGTCAGGGGTGGGCAGCAAGGAGGGCGTGGGACGCGAATACGGCAATTTTTGATGCACTTGCTAGGGACGCAGTCAGTGGGGGGTCGAGGAGCATGCTGGGGAGTTGGGGCGGCATGGTTGTCGGGTGCATTGGGCAGAGAGAATTAGTTAGTTGTATATTTTGAGAAAGGCAGATTTTGATCGCGATGACGGCAGAGGAAATAATCTCTGTGGGAACAGTCAAAGGGTTTCTCGCAACTCCGCTCGCAATCTGAACGCCGCTGAAAGAAGGGTTCACTATACCGGCATCAGAGGTGAGTCCTATATGTCCAGAAAGCCCCGAAGAAGGGCTTTCCGGACATATAAGGATTCTTCAAACTGGTTAATGTGGATCTCATGGGGTCGGATAAGTGACATTTTTTTCACATTTACGGTGACTTGGGTTCCAGATGCTGAATCTCCTTCAATAATTGCGCGCTTGGGCTGATACTATGGGAGGTATGAGCCATTCATCCCAGGAACACATTGGGATAGTGAGATTTGCGAAACACCGACAGGACGGTGGTGTTTGGGAGTCAAAACGACACAATGGACCGAGTGTTTTAAACCACCTCCACCGTTTTTTCCAGCGCACCAGCTATCGATGGGGCTTTGGAAAGTATTCTGGTAGTAATAGCCCCTGGAAACCTAGGAAGGGCTTGCGCAGGGGCGCCTAGTGATAGTGAAAAAATGGGGAGGAATGGGACAAAGCCCATGGAGCAAGGAATTGTTGCAACAGCATCTGGGCAAAGAGATTGCTAGGGGATGTTCCAGCCTGATTACGACAAAATCGGGGTGTCATCAAGATAAAATTGTTCCTTCAAATCAGTCCAACAGCAAAAACTCTGTAGGACAATAAAATTGGCTGGGTAGGGACGGTGCAATGTTCCAGCCCCGATTCTATCCAAATCAGGGTGCATGCAAACAAATCCTTCCTCCAAATTCGTTTGACAACATTCATTTGTGCTGCCCTGCGGAGTCCACAGTGCACCGAAATGACCAGGGGCGCACGGCACAATGTTCAGATGTCAGGCAGTTGAGGTTACACTCAAAGACGGTACGAACGGAGATTGAATTTGCAAGGTAGCTGTATTTTCAGCCATGTTGTTGCAAGTGAAGGTGCATTCCTTCCAAGCCACCGGACACAAAGACATCATTTACAACAGTGGGGCTCGGTGGCACTGGTCCTTTGGACAATTTTTGGCAACTATCAAAGTGTTTCTAACGACTTGGTCCATTGCATGGCCCTGGCATCAGGTCGGATCTATGGAACCTGGGTAAACTGATTGATGAGGGGAAAGGAAGGAGCTCACGTGCTCTGGCTTGAAATTGAGCACCTCAAGCCGATCAAGCAAAGTCGCGCGGGAGAGAGCCACATACACCTGGCCTGGAAAGACTCAATGCTCGCCGAGACACCTACACAAAGTTGAAGCATCGTTGAGCATGTTGATAAACTCTAGCTTGGAAATGAGTAGGACACAAACAGTTTCCGAAGAGATAACCTTGGTCTCGCTGTCGGAAAACTTGGGTGAGATTGAAAGTATTGGGAATCGCCTGGTCCCAACACTTTGCTTCAAACACATATTTGAAAATATTCATAGGGGGAGGCAATTGGAAAAAGTCTCCGGTGATAACGAGCTGCGGTGAGTCAGTACCACATTCTGTTTCAAGCAAGTCGGTATGACCTGGATTCCCCCGAAGGGTTCATCACACCCACGAACTGTGCTGCCGATCTGCGAGAGCTTGTCAAAGAGACCACCATCAACCATAGAGACTGTGAATGGTGAGCACATATCTAACATGAGTAGTGTTAGGCTCACTTTCACCCACAGTGAGAACCTTTGTCCGGTTCCATTGTGTAGCTGCTCTGGCATTCCGCTTAATGTTGCTTATAAAATGTTCGGCACTTCCTTCACCCTGGCCGATTCCAGCAAAGGAGTTTAATGTGATACCTTCAATGTTCGAAGTAGCCAGTCATAATCCGGGTGCCCGGGTCATCACTCAGTGCAGCGCAGGAAGCAATCAACTTACCAGTAGAAGCGGTAATAGCGACAGCGTCGGAAATTTCGTGCGGACGTGCAGGATACTTCATCTTCAAGGACTTGATGATTTGACGAAGTAGAAGTGATTCACTGGTACCTGTGCATGAGTAAACTATGATGTGCAATGGGGAGGAACATATTACTTGCCAGCACTTCCGGTGAAGAACACATTTGCTCCCCCCCCGGACCACCTTGAGAATTGTGCCTGTTCTGGGCTCAATTTCATGATCATTTCTTGAGCCTGGGCCGTTTCCGTGCCTGATATGTTGACGGCCTTGATTGAGGACGATCATCAAGGAGGGGTGTAGGAGCGCCATTTGTATGTGTTACCTTTCTGGTTCTCTTCCTTGGCGGCTCCAATCCGGCCTGTGTGCCTCCCGGGCACTTAGCCCTGGGGTTGATGGCCTCCTGGATAGCCCGAAGCCGTTCATTCCTGCCCCTCTGCTTCACGTCGATGGTGTTTTGCATATTTTCATACAGCTTCTCACTATTTCTCAAAAGAGGTTCTACCGGGGGTTGGTGGGGATTAAGGGACACTGCAGTCGGGCCAGCACAGTCACTGGTCTCCAGGGGTAAAGGAGGGATTAGCAACGGGCAGCCAGGTGGTCTTTGAGGCATGGTCATGACGATACGTTGGTAGCGGTGGTCACTCTGACCATCACTGTGACAAAGTTCCGTATTATGCGCGGACTGGCAAAAACAAATGGAAAGGGTTTAAAACAGTTTTAAACAGTTTTCAAATGGTATTTTTCAGGGGGTAAATTTCGGGGACATTCTGAAGAGATTCTCCAGTTGGAATTGAAATATTTTTTGCCCCCCCCCCCCCCCCTGATGCAGATGCGTGTCTATCATGTTTCCTATGTATTTTGGACAAACCCGAACCCGAAAAACTGGTGTCCAGGCCTTCAGGCCTTATCCATTCTCACTCAGGATCCTCAGAATATGCCAAAGCTAGCCATTTGGGACCTTGAGAACTACAAGTGAGCATGCTGGCCCTCATCCCAGGTGAGTGGTTATTTTGAAACTATTTATACCATTTTAAAACTGTTTATAAACAGTTTCCCAGATCTGACAAACTGAACGGAAATAAAAACGGTTTTTACCATTTGAAAATGTTTGCAAACGGAAAGGGTTGGAGCCTTAGGGGATATTTGTCCAGTGGTGTCCACTGAATGTACCCTTGACAATAACCGTGTAAACACTTTTCACATTTACTATCAATGTACATTGTAGTTCACCAAACATGATCAAAATGTCCACTGAAAGCCGCTGGACACCCAGGCAAAGCACACTAACCCTAACTGGACTCCGTCAGATGTACAATGACTTCCATTGGATACTGTAGCAAAATTTCATTAAGAGAAAATTTAATCAGTACTATCAACCATATCCCAAAACTCTTCTCTGAGACCTTCATTTTTCTTCTCTGCCCTTCTATCCACCAGCTCTTTATAAAGCAGCATCAAGATGTGGACCACAAAATCATAATTAATGTTGGACATTTGTCGCAGTTGAGCCTCGTAGCCATTCAGCCAAGCATTGAGCTGCTCGGCAGTTTCTGTGTTGAATGCACCAGTCATGTGAGTGCGACCATTATTGTCAACGGTAACAGAAATCAAGTCCAGTTGAGAGCCATTGGTCAATGCAGGATTGCACCAGACGCGGCATAATATATCAGTGGCCCAATGGACGATGTAATGCCAGGCATTGACTGGATCCATGGGCTGTTAGGGCTTGGGGTAACGATATGGCGTAGAAGATTACAAGCATCGTTGTATGCCAAAAAACCGGGTCTGGAATTGGGATGGGGTTCCCAGATTTTGTTAATGATCCTGAGGACCTGTGAGGAACTCTTGGAGCGGTAACATCTGCCCCACCCAATGGGGCAACCACAGGACCACTGCACTGTCTGCAAGCAGTATGTTGTCCTGGCACGAAATGTATGAACTACATTCGCTCTAGCAGTACCATTGAGTTCTGGAAGCTCTGAGTGCAGAGAGGGACCAGTCTGCGGTACATTTGCTTCATTCTGGCCTGTTTGACGCCGTACGATGTGTTGCACACCAGGAAAAGAGAGTCGCGAGAATCGGTTCAAGTATTTCTGGTGCCAGTCCTTGCAGGATTCGTCATCGCAAGTCACCACCCCATCCGAATGCACTGGGCGTCTGCAAGGAATTATTCCACAAATAGATCTCATCTCAAGATGATCCTTGCAAAAACAGCTGTTTTATAGTTCACCAACGGGCCTTCACAGATACTGACAGCACATATCTGTTTCAAAAACCAGGAAACAGGAGCTTCAATAGTATATATACACACGTGGTGAGAGATAGTCTTACCGTCCATTACTGCTAGACGTGTATATCCCCATCGAGAACCTGGTACTCATTCTTGCTGCCTCAGATGAGCAGGCAGCTCTGGCAAAATGTCTTGCCCAGGTACAATGGGATCCACATTTTCCTAAGACTTGTCAATGAAGAGTCAAAGAGGGACAACCAAAGACCAAGGGGTATGTGCCGGAAGATGCCGAGACACAGCCTCAGAGGTAGGTAGCGGTCGGCCACCCCTTATTTCACTTTTCGGAAAATGTTTGCAAATGTGCTGAAAACACGTTTGGAAAGGTTTAGAAAAAAATCCGGATTTCTTTCGGCTATAGCACTGAAAAATCGCTGATCTGAGCAAGATCTGACGCCAAACAAGAACTGCAGTCAGTATCATGTCATAACATTGGCACCGCCTCTGAAAATTTTCACCCACATCAAGACGTACTTAAGTTTGACTTACGTTGCGGCCATCATGCCGTCGATTGTCAGGTATTATGCTCGCCCACTTGGTAAGACTCTACCTGCATGTCCTACGCTTCTTCTGTCTCGTCCTGAGGCCGTGGGCTTTCACCGGCTGCGTTGGGCACTTGTAAATGCAATGCTCTTCCTGCTCCCATTTCTTGCAGAGATAGCAATACTTGTGCTCCAAAAGGTCGCGTAAATAGGCTTCATTTATCTTAGTGTCGTTTTTTATCAGTCTTGTAATTTTGGCTCGCGTTCCTGGACGTACCGGCCGCCTGCTCTGAGAAATTCGGTAGAAATACACTAGGAACAAACTAGGAATAGCCGGATTTGTGACATTACATAATGCTGTGCTCTCAGCTGAGAGGTAGGTAGGGGTCCAGAGGGTCTTATTGCACTTTTCCGACCCTGTGTGGCAAATTTTAGTAGTGAATACCCCTTGCCAAAGACTTACTTGAGAAACTGGGGCATCAACAACACCATTTTCATTCTGATCTAAAACCGCACCCTCTGCAAGCAAGTCGGCGGTATATCACTTCAGATGAGTACATCGTGTGCATCCATGCTCCATGGAACCTGCAACAACACCGCCATCTTTTCCAATAGCATCCCGGATGGATTCAGCCAGGAGATGTGCGCTTGAATGGTCCAGAACCATAAAGGTATCCTCCAGACCATGGGCCGAAATGAGTCTCCGAGCAAAGTGTTCAAAATAGAGGCACTGAGATTGACGGGTCGTAATTCGTGGGTTAGCACCAATAGTATCGCTTAACCAATCTGCAAAGTTTGCCCATCCTGAATGGAAGTGGAGAATAGCATTTTCTTGGGCCATGGGAATTCTGCGATCTATCCAAATACAGTGTTTAGAGACCCGGAGATAGGCTGCATCATACTCCAATTTTTGTCTGCAGCCAGTTAAAGATCCATCTCGGCGACAAGTTATTCGGTCCAGGTAATACTCTGCATGACACCCGGCACAATATCATCAATTCCCAACAAGTGATACATTTTCTCTAGATCCTCACAGAGCCTGTGGCTCAGGTCTGGTCCAATGGTTCCCTCTTCAGGGGGGAAATGAGAATGTTCGTGCCTCCTATGAAATGCTCCTTCCAAAATTGCTACGATGCTCCGTAGCCAAGCCGTTTGCCGGGGCTGACGTGGTTCTCAATGCTGATTCAGATGTAATTTGAATAGAGGATAGCTCGCCACCAAGACTGTGAGAATATAGAAGGCTCTCTGCAAAGAGAATTCATGGATGAAGTAAAGCTGAAGAACCACGAGGAAGTGACCGAGACTTGGTATCATCGCAATAAGACAAGTTGTTTAGGCCCTCAACATCAAGTCCATACTTTCAGACTCTTAATTTTTAATTGAAGTGTATGCGTTAGAGTAAAGTTTGTTTTCTAGAATCTAGCTTGACCTATGAAGACGGAAACCACGAGTAACATAAAAACAGAATTACAGTGCACTACATTGTGTGAGTCACTCTGGCTTTTGTTGTGTTTTGGTTTGACGAAGTTAAATAGGGACACAAAACTGTTCTTGCTCGATAGTAATCACACCGGCAAGACTTGTGATGATTGCGAAGGCATTGGTAATTTTGGGAAGAAAGTACATGCATCAGGTTATAGATCATACACATCAACGGACACTTGCACTGTTGCGCACCATACCAAGTCGGCCTAGGTCACCTCGCTACATCATATCCTTGCTACTCAAAATCCCATCAATTATATATACGTTAAGACCTTGTGAGCTGAGTCAGATTTGATGGACATCCATCCATTCACAGCAGAGGACTCAGCAGAATTGTGTCCAGGTCGGCAGGGGTGACAGCGACACGTTCGGGGGTGGCGAGGGTCTGGGGGACGTTGAAGAATGTCTGTGGGGGTCCTAACGCTCTTAGGCATCGTTGAGACCAAGGAAATCGAGTCAGATTTGAGTGAGATTTGATTACTTAGTTGTGACGCCAAATTTGGCAAGAGTGGCAATTGTGTCGAAGTCGTCGGTCGCATTCGGGCGTAAAACGACCTCGGAGACGCTACGGAACGCTTCAGAGGGTCCGCAAGTCACCTTGGATTCTTGAGATCATGCCAAATGAGCAAGATTTGAGTGAGACTTTTTCACTTTAGTGCGAGCCAAAATCTGGCCCAAGTGGCAAAGTTGGGTGGAATGCGGGAGTGACGCCGACATGTTTGGGTAGAGAGCAAGGCAGATTACGTGGTAGAATGCTCGATAGGGTCGTAACGTCGCTGGAAATAGTTGAGAACATGTAAATCGGGCAAGGTTTGAATGTGAATGGTCTTGTTCCAAAATTGGCTACACAGGTGATGACACGACAGCAACACCCACACATTAAGGGGTTGGGGGCACAAATGTGCCACATATTGCTTTTCAAGGAAGAGGTCGATATGAGGAAACGGACTTGTGGGTGCCGGCGACCTGTGGCGACGGTACGTGGTAGCAAAAGAAAAGCAAGAGTTTCCATTTTGGGGCATCTTTCGACTTGCACCGCAAGATATATTTGAGTAAAGACTGACATAGAGTAGGAGTGACACGAGTAAGGACAGTGAGTTAAGAAGTGAGTTTTCACTAGAGGCGCACCATAACTAGAAGGATTAATCACGATTGAGGTCCTTGGAGGACAAGGCCTTCACCTTTGCCTTTCCCTTTCCCTTTTCCTTGGTGTGCTCCTCTTTATCCCCCACCACCTCCGACTATATCCCCTTCTTTGTATGGATCTTCTTGAGTTTGCGCTTCAGGTCTTTCTTCTTCCGAATCGCTGGGAGTGTCAGAGCTGCTGTCGGATTCGTCGCGACGTTTCGCTGCCGTATGCTGCCCACAGCTGCCTTCAGTGCCGTGTCGGCGCTTCTTCTGCTCCTCCTCCACACACCTCTTTTTCTTTCGTCTCACTTCCTTCGTCGCTTCCTTTTCCTCAGCCTCATCTGCCGCTACCTTGGCCGCTTTGGCCTCTGCCAGATAAGCGAGCCATTCAGCGCGCTTCATCTTCTTGAACTTGGCCCTGACCTTGGAGTCGAGGTCGATATTTCCGTTGACCCACTTCTTGGCAAGAGGATTGTAAGGTATATCCCCAGACGCAAAGAGCTTTCTGTCCGAGGTGACAGTGCTATTGCGAATCCCGAGGGCCGTTGTAAGGCACTTCTTGGTGAAAGGATGATTCGCATACTGGCGGTGGTCTTCATTTTCGTCGTCCTTGTAGGCTAAAAGAGTTGAGTGGATGATATTTCAGTGCAAGGAATTTTACTTACTTCCGGGAACACGGTAAGGACGGCCACCTGTCCAGTTATTTTCATCGCAAAATCTGATGGCATGGACACGACAGTTCCAGCGCTCACTGTTCACCGATACATTCAAGAGTCTTAGGGTAGCCCTCCTTTTCACCGCCAACAACTGTATTGAGAAATCACATGAATCCTTTATCGGACGCATTTTCTGGCCATTCATGGTCCTCGTCATCGTGAGAGTTCAGAGTTGGCACAAACCGCTTTTTCTTCAACGCAGTATTCTTCCGGCTCTGGGCGAGTTCAAGTGGCTTCAATTTGCTCGAGGACCCCTGGAGGATATGTTGTAGGTGTATTTCTTATCCTTCGGAAATGACTTACGATGTCAGTGCTCTGGGGTTTTCCTTCAGACTTCCAGATTATATAGCAAACTAGTCTATCAGACGTTTGATAGAGTTGGTAGGTGTCGGCCTGGTTAACCAGTCATGAACTGGCGAACCATGCCAAGACTGACAGTGCTGCCGTGCTCAGTGCTAATGCTTAATTTACTGTAACGACCGTCTAATAAAATGTTGAATGATAAATGTCACTGAACGAAAAAGAGATTTACCTTTGGCAGGGCTGAGGTGCCCAGAGCTGGTGGGAGGAGCTTTTTCAAGGATGTTGTAAAGATTCCATCTTCAGTCTTGCAGAGAGCTCTACTCTCCCTTTGGGATGGAAGAATCCAGACAGTGTGGGTATGGGTATTGACTCCCTGGAACTCGACAGCAACTAAAATGAGAATAAAAAAGCAGTGAATGACTACATGAAGAATAAGTTACGCACTGGGAAGGTCTGCACCATCCTCATCGGGCTTCACAAAGTCGTGGAACGGAGGCGGGTCGGCAACCAACTTCCTGGAATGTTAGGCTTCTGTTTCTCTTCCTCAGAGTCCATTCTGCTTGATAATGAGGACTCTGTGACATCTACAAATAATACTCTACACAAATTAATACTGAGTCAGGCCTTACTGCAGTCTACTGCCAGTTTGGCTTCCGAATCGTCGGGCTGTCCAAGGTGTTTGAATTGCGGAGGAGGGTCCGACTTCGTGCCTTGCTGAAGGAGTTTCCTATAGGCACTTGGGCAAAGTGTTAGGCTGAACATTGAAGCTACGAAAAGATCAAAAGCTCACCCAGCTGGGGCAACATCCTGCTTTTGACCAGCGGCATCTTGGTCCTCCTTGGATTTGTCTGTGCTGTTCCTGCTGTTCTTGATGGATGCTCTGCCTGTTGTACCTGGACGATAGACAACAAACTTCTGGAAGTGGGACTCAGAGGCAAATTTCTGATTCCTGAGAGCCTTGGGGACAAGCTCTTTGAGTTTCTTAGCCATAATCTTGTTGGGGTCAGAAGGGATCGGGATGTCAAGCGCTATAGAAAGTGAAAGGAGCTGTGACTTGTTGAGATTATTGACAGGCTCCCCCTTTAATGTCATCAAGTGAGTGCAGTGTATTGAGATCGAGATGAGTGCGAGCCATGGTAAAAGTGAAAATGATCGGATGGCAACGGAATTCAGTGATCATGTGAGAGCAATGGAATGATTTTCATGCAGAGGTACACTGAACTTCACTGGATACCACTGGACATGTACGCTGGAATCAGTGAAATTCACCGGACAGGGGTTGAGCGGTCACTGATGTCCACTATCTAATCTTTCCTTCAATGGATCACATTGATCATCAGTGTTGGTCATCGAATGGACACCGGTGTCCTTTGTTACTAAGAGCATGTAACTCGGTTTCACTGTTTTCGGACGTTTGGATGAGATGCAAAATATTTGTTTGAGCTCATGAGGCTGCACCCCCACAACTGCTGAAGGTACGGCTGTATGAATTGACATTGCTCTATTTGGATACACACTAGTTATGTCTTGAAGTAGCACAAAATTTGAATGATTCGCCCCAGTGATGAATCAAGAGGTGGGCATTTTCTATTTCGATACATCTGCTCCAGTCTGGAGTGCTGACGATGGCACGCTGTGGAGACCCGAGACCAAACCCGCTGGTTGTCGGATTGCCGGGCCTCAGCCAGCCCAGACCCAGATGTGGGCACCATCAAATGCTCCGAGTAGAATTGTCCTCCTAAAGCTGGAAACACTTGGGAAACATGTCTGTACAAACCATGGATTTATTAATCGCTCTCCTCGCTCCCACTTCCCCCTCCACCTCCTCATCCGTCATATTCCGCTTGTTGTGAACCGAGGGAAAAGCAACAACATGAATGTGCACCGTACCGTTGAGGAACTTGTTGCCCTGGTTGAATAGGTGTAGGTGAGTGGCAGCTGAAAGGCCGCCTCGAGCTCCTCGTGATACCCACCGTCGCACAGGGTGTATTGGGTGTATTCAAGACTGCTTGGGAAAGAGAGATAACCGCCACGATGGTCGCTCACTTGAGGAACGAGAAGTTAAGCGAGACATACTGGGACACAAATTGAAAGCTCGCATACATCAAATGCACGTGCTCATCACAGAGAAATTCAACAGTGTGGCACCAGCATTACAGCTTAAATCACATTAGCCCAGCACCACAAAAGGACTGCCTACGGCCACGATATGCTTACAATGCGCTTGGTGTCAGCTCTTAATATAAATCATATTCCAATTACTACCATACACAACATACAACAAAATGTAATAAGACCTGCCTCTCACTCGGCGTCGACTGGTAACAGACACCTGTCATGCACATATCTCAGAACACCAGAGGGTCCCTGCAGCCTCCGAGATGGACTTCCATCGCCTAAAATAATGGAACCATCTACCCGTTTTCGAGCGTGGGAGATCTCTGTTTGTCACAACATTGATGGGGCATAACCAGTCGATTATCTGCGTACCCTGGATGGCTGTGTTAAATTCAGTGACCTGTGATGGGGCGTGATAGAATGCAGGTACTTTCCATTGCTATCTCGCCGGTGGTCCTGGGGTCTCATGGACGGTTGTCAAGATCCCTGAGTCGAAAATGGTCGATCTTTGTGGATGGTATTCGATGCTGCACTATGACATACGCTGGGCCTGTTCTTGTCGGTCGGCAACATCATCGAACCATTCCATTATGTCTGGGGAGAGGTTATTTCAGTCAACAGTTCTTCTATGTTCAAAGAAGTAGGCGGTGACATACGGGCATGAGCTCTGTGTTGCTCGTGAGCGGCAGCATGCACAGCTGTGAGGATATCTGAAGTGTTATGCATCAATCTGAGTGAAACCGGTGTAAGATTCAACTTACTTATGCGTGCATTCGTTGCTGATGACCCATATCCCTGGAGGTTATATCAGGAACTAAAATTTTGCAACGGCAGGGACCAACTAAAGTGATTTCCAACAATAACCACGAGTTCAACAGAGTTTTGAACTGCTCTAACTTGTTAAGATACTCCTGCAACTCAACCAACCGTCAAACGATAGGGTAGGATGAATGAAGCTTTCCAGGAGTCTTGAGCTGGAGCATCGCGTTTTCAGGCTGTATGTGATGAAGTTTGAGCGGTCGGGGACAGAGTATCTGGGACACCTGGGGGGAAAATAAGACGCTGTATATGACGTGAAACAAGAGGGATGTGCGTATGGCGTTACAGAAATCGATGAAAAATCCGTTGTTGCAGAGGGAAAATGCAAGTGCACAACACACAATTAGCCGCAGCAATAAATAGTCAATAATGGATTGCCGAGTTGCTGTAATCGAAGACACCCCCCATATATCATCCAGAGTGTGTTGAGCCAAAGGTGTGCTACCAAATGATTCATCTGGGAGTGCCGTGGTGATCCCGGGGGTTGGTGCGCGTCCTTCTGCGGGATTCTCGAGCTTTCTTTTTTTCCCCCCGAACGTGGGTTGGTGCCACTGCTTGCCCTGATGCGCATCCTTGAACTACGGGTGTATGTGAAGCGTGCGGTGCAAGACTCGAGGGCGGCGAATTGTGAGACGCGGTGTCGAGGAACGAGAACGATATCGAGGTAAGGTGCGCGAGGTCTTCAATTTGAACTGGTATTATGTCTGACTCTGGTGACGGCAATACCAAAACCGGTTCGGCTGCGCAGGACAGCGCGAAATTAGTTTGAATACGGCCTTGGTGAACGTCGGTGTGATTGGGAGATGGGACCGAATGACGGACACAGTGGCGGAGAGAGCATAAATTATTTCCTTCAAATCTGTCCAATAGAATTTCCTGTGACTGACCTTTCAATGCTCGTAAAGACCATTAGGGCTTCATAGGACCATAAAACTGACAGGGTACGCACAGTACAATGTTCCAGCAGCGATTTCTACGAAATCAAGGTGTGTCATATCATTTACTTCAAATTCAATTCAATTCAATGGCTTCAAGAAAATCTTTTCTCCTGAGGTTGCCAGGAGCTATGTGGTTCTACTCGATGTACTACCCATTCGTCCTCGGCGTCAAGATCTCACTGATGATAATCGTCAGTTTAACAGAGGGCGCTTCAATTCCAAGTGTACCTTTGTGCTCAAATTTCCGTGGTGGACCAGTAGCCAGTAGGCCAGGTGCCCAACATTTGACATCCCATCCCTATGGTGACAAAGCCAATCCACGTACTGTTCCACTGACATGGTCGAGCTCGTATTCCCAATGTTTGTCAGCCCGTCCGTGCGCTCAGAAAACCAGTCCTCCGGAGTTGGCTGATCCGCTTGAATCTTTCTCAGCTCTATGGAAAATGCATCCCACAGACTAGGTGTCCAATAAACGGTCCACGCTATATGCTTGAATGCGTGGGGATGGATGCATGTGTCTCCTGCGATAGAATGGTTGGTGGATCGGAAGCGAGGATGGGTTTCGACGTGTGGGATCCAACAGATTGAGCAGCCGGCTGAAGGCGGGAATGAAGGGTGCAAGTTCTGGAACTGCTCATCGGCAATGGCTCTGGTTAAGACTCCGGCTCCACAATGGCTTGAACTGAAAGGGTCATGATCTGATTCATGTTGTTGACCTGTCAGAGTCCAGAATACAGCACAGCATTTTTCGAGTGCATTGGAGAGGATTCCGACAGCATGCATCATCCGAGGGATGAAGAGATTGCCGTTGCTGGCCGTTGCCGGTTGAGATTGACCGCCGGGGGTTGCAACACGACTCGGCGATCGTCTCGAATGCGAGTCAACAAACGGGTCGGACCCTGTATGCAAGTCGTCTGCCGGTGGTGCAGCTGCATGAGTGGGGCTCGAGAGCGCGACGTGCGCAGGGTTAGAAGGAACTGCAGGGATTTGAGACGTGTCTAAAAACTGGAAACTCGGTGAGACGCACCAAGAGCCCGAGAATTGACACTCTGAGCCGAGGTAGATGGCTTCACCCTCGTGGTCTTTGCACCAGATTCACTCTCACGAGAGTTGCATAGGAAATGGAGCTCTCGAAAGAATCCTGCCTCCAGTTTGGAGACGGCAGCGTCCAGTTTCAGCCCAATTTTCTCTTCATGATCCTGTAGAACTGCGACAAGTTCCTGTTTCGTGAGGTTGCCAGTGACAGCGGGGGGCGAGTCGCCCAAGCTATACTCCAATGAAGCGCGCAGGCTCCCGGGGAAAGTCGAAGCTGGCTCAGGGGACAAGAACTTGGAACTGAGGAGGTCACGCCAACCGTTCGCCCGAGATGAGCTCCTCCTAGGCTGTTCTGGACATGGGATTGGAGGTGTACAGTGGCGGACTCTGCTCTGTGAGCGGAACGGCGATGTCAATAGTTCCTGCGTGCTGGAGAAAACCCTGTGGATAAACGATGGTGCCGCCTCCCCTTTGAATCGTTTGTTGCTCGAGGGGGTGGCCGAGGGGGAATGAAATCTTTTGAGCAGGGAGGAAACCGGAGCGGCGGGAGGTGAATCAATCTGTTATAAAGATAAATATGTGGCCAAGAAACTGAGCACACGAGTAGTAACTCACCACCATATTGGGAAGCCGTAGGTCTGCCGAGCGCAAAGCAGTGGGAGAATTTGAACGAGATTGAGTCAAAGAGGAGGGAGGCAGGACATCTGGAGTATGATCCATCTGAAGCATATGCAAATGCGTCAGGTAAATTAAACTTGGTGGTGAGGGACCCACCCTATCCTCGGACTCTGATAGTGACGGTGAGCCGCCGCGGGATTTAGATGACGACAATGAGTGGTGAGTGACGAGGGTCTGCCTCTCCTGGGTTAGCACCGGGTCTGCTCGGAACCGACGCCGCGCATTGGAATTTTCGAGAATATTCACAAGGGGAAGCGAGGCGCGTTGAGAAATCCGGAGAAGACGTCGTCGCTTCGGTGGCCCTGGGGACGATTCGTGACGTGGAGAAGAAGAGGGTGACTCGACCTCGTCCGGGGAGGCAGGAAATTGTGCTAGGGATTCGACTGGAGGCAGAGACCTGGGAGAGCTGCCCTGTGAATTTGGGAATTGATTAAAACTTGGTGTCAAAGGGAGATGGGTGTTCGTGATTGCTCCTGTTTGAAGTGGGTGGGAGTATTGAGTGAGCGGGCGGTGAGGAAGCCCTGGCGGCCCTCCCCGCTTGCCGGGAGGAGGGGCAAATTGGGTGATGGGCCGAATTTTGAGTGCTTTAGCAAATGAGCGCTGGCCCCAATCCAGACTGTCAGTTTGGAAACGTCTCAAAGTTGTATCAACTTGCCTGAGAACGGGACGGGGTGGGAGCAAGGGTCGTGAAATCTATTCGGCGTATAGAAGGCCGTGATGCCGGGGAGGGCTGGTGCATAGTCTGGGGGCTGAGTCGATGTTGAAAGTTGGATTAGCACAGACCTGTGATTGGGTCCGCGAGATGGCTGGGTCCGGAATGATGGGTCCTTCCGAAACACTGTAATCAACTACCTGAAAGTGTTTAGAGTGTTTGCGCATTAAATGGTCTTCGAGAGTCTCTATGGAATGCGACGTCCGAGCGCAGTCATCAAAACATGCTAGCAGGTCTTGAATACGGGGAATTGGGATATCTGAGGGCATTAAGTCTTCTAGTGTAGCTGTGGGTTGCAACACACCTCGATACTTCCTCACCCCAGCTTTCTGATATTGAATCTTCACCGAGTAACCACGAGCATGGAAATCGTCTATGTGCTTTGCAACTTGAGAGGCGGATTCGCCCAAGAATTCATGATGGCAGTTGTCCACGGGGCAGCTACGGCGCGCATCAGAAGGGCTCCACGGTAGCAAGATATGTGTCCCACCGCCACAAGTTTCTCCGTGCTTGGGACATCAGTAGCTTGAAGATGAATATAGGATGTGGTGGTGGCCGGAAGCAAAGAGCGACGGACTGATGGCCATCAGGAAATGTGTCGGAAGCGGATCTAGACGGGTGGCGCTGCCGATCACACAAAATCTGATGGGAGCCATATCTGGCCTCGCCAGCGCAATATCAGCAGTTTGTGACCTCGTCAGCTCAATGCCAGTTTTCAAGCTCAACGTGATGGAGCACAAGATGGCTACCGTTCTGCAGGGTACTTGCGAGCACCGATATCTCCTTAGGATGTACGTACATATCGTGTATGAAAGCACCATTTTACTGCAATATGTCCTAACGACAATCTAAGTGTGCGACATCGAGCATGATGTACGGTAGGAGCAAAACTAAAAGTCCGCAAAACCAAGGTCCTCTGGGAATTCCTCATCGTCCTCCGGCTCGAAATCTTCTTCGTCCACTTCTTCCGCACCACCACCCGCCTCCTCATCATCCGACTCTTCATTCGACTCGCTCTCGCCATCCAATTCATCTTCATTGGAACCCGAGTCGTTATTGACACGTCCGCCTATGTCGAGTTCGTCGTCCGCTGGCAACGCGTCCGGGTCATCATCGTCCATTTCCGATGTCCCGATGTTGAGATGACCAATTCCACCGCCAAAGTAACGCATAAACATATCACGATCCACAAATCTGAAGGGGTGCATATCAGGTCAGTGAAACGAACCGTTACGAACATAAGGATGACATACACATTGACATGATAAGTCGTCCAATCTTCGGTATCATCTAAGGCGCGTGCAGCTGTTACGTCTTGGGTAGCCAGAAGATTATTGGTGCGTCCTCCAGCAAAATCAGGGATGAGATGACTGCTGCGAATGACTTGCGCAGGATCCAGAAACCCGAACGCGTACGGGTCGGACTCCGGAACAAAACCAACTTTGGGTGGCCGAGCCCTCTTGATTCCCGCGCGATAGCCTGGCTCGACACCGAGCCATCTAACCCAAAGGAAATCCATTGGCGTAGGGGTCGTAGAATCAGATGGAGTAACGCGAAGAACATTAGCATGGAACACACCAAGTAGCTGGCAGTACCAATACGGGTGTGCCCCGCCTTCCGTCTCGGGTGAGCGAACCATGAGAAAGGATGAGGTGCGAGGGTTGAGTGTATCCTGATCTCGACGGACGTCGTATGTCGTGTAATTGACCCGGAGTGTTCTGGAGGCATAGATCTTGTTGTTAACGATACGTACGGTGTTTCTGTCTTCTGGCGTGAATTCTTCGTGAGTGTCACCATCGAAATCACGGTTGAGAAGCCGCCCGAGAAGGTGATCCTGGAGTTTTGGAATAAAATCCTGCGGCACGCCGTTAGAGAAGGAAAGCCAGAGATATATCACTTACCACCATCGCAGGATCCCCTGTCCTGGAATTGAAATGGAAGATGTCCAGGGGATTTCGTCTGGTCCGACTGGTGTGGTGGTGGACATCCGGTGGTGTGGCGCCAAGCGGATCGTCCTGGCCAAACGCAACGTGATGGGCATGCTTTTTGCGTGGACTCCGTGCGGCGGAAGTCCGTGCGGCGACTCTTGCGCGCGCGAGCCGCATATAGCGAGCCCCGATCTGGGCCGTGTGCTTTCGTTTATTGGTCAACCCGTACATCCGCTTCACGAGCCGATGAAGACTTTCACCCTGAACCAATTTTGGTGAGCAGCAGAGTTATTAAGGAAGTGGAACTTACAAGCTGCGTTGAATATGAATCACTGGGACCAAAGAGCCGAATGCTTGGCACATAGTCGCCCATCACATGCCATTTGTATGTATTGAGATTAAGGGTCTTCTCTTTCTTCAATTTGGGCGGCGGTGCGGGAGCGGTAGTAGTAGCGGAAGCCGCAGCCGCTGGACCGGCAGCCTTGGCTGCAGCTGCTGTTGCTGCCCGCTGCTCGCGCCGGCCACGTGCAGCGGTTTCGCGCGGCAACTCAAACATTTTGAACTGCGAGCACGTCGTATTTTTGAATTCTCGCATGAGCCGTCCAATTTCAGGCGTCAACTTTGTCAAGTGTTCAAGTGTCGGGTCTGTATGCATTCGGAGTTTAGCACAAGCATGCCATTCGGCCATCCGATAAAGTAGTTTGAGCACGTGAGCATTGTGCTCAGGTGGGAAAAGACCATCAAAAGCCGGAATGGCGCATTGAAGGAGATCTTCAAAGTCCCGGGCACCGAGTTTCTTCATTTCCGAGGGATTGGTAGCGAACCGGCGTATCGTGCCTGCTCCAAAACGTGGCATCTGGCGGTATCTACTCGTCGAAAGGTCAGCAAGATTTACTACATATGTAACAGGCTCACCGTCGATCGAGCTCGGCCACCAAGTCTTTCCCATTTGGAAAAGCATATAAAAGACGTATGAGATGAATAAACAAATTCTTCCACACCCCTAATTCAAACTCGTGCATGAAATCAACAACCAGCATTCGGTGGAGATTAAAATCACTGCCAAGACGCTCCATAAACGCGTTCTGCAGCAAAGGTCGGGTCAGTCGCTATGGGATCACGAAATTTAGCGGGACCTACCAGAGTAGGAACAGATGAGGTCTCCTTGAGAAGGTCATCGATCTTACTCGATCCAATGCCGAATGCGGACACATAGATGTGACGCCGGGCACTGCGGATAGCGTCGCCGAGATATTTACGAACATTCGTGACTCAGGCGGAGATATCACGAACGAATCCCATTAGGTGTAGTTGGGATTTCGGTGTAAGGCATCGCGGACAGGGGCAACCCCCACCGTCACGGATTGTTGCAAGCAGCACCCTAAAAGTGATACGTAAGTACGACAGCAGGCTCGAAGGTGAGACATACTTCTCCGGATAATCGGCAGAATATGTGAAAAGACGTGGATAGACGCGACGCTCAATGCCATCGGCACATGTGATCACGATCCCATATTTGCACGCATGAAGAAATTCATCGTCCAGGAGATGCTTCCAAACAGCGTGCATTAGCTCCCGGCGACAATGGGTGAGGATATCGCTTTTTTGAGTTGCCCACTTAGCATGGAACTGGGAGATCATGTCCTGAATCGAGTCAGGTAGCTTCAAGAAACGATGATCAGATTTAATTTAGGCATCAAATGTTCGACCAGACTCACCGAAGGAATATACGCGACATGGTGTTCAGCCCCGGCATTTGGTTGGACACGAATGTACTTGGAGAGATTACCGATGAGCATGTAAATGGGCCAAAGTTTTGCATTACCGAAATTGGCAAGATGCGTCGAATCAGACCAAAACATGAGCGCTGCGATAACCTTCTCACGTTTACATCCAAGATCATCAGGGGGGAGTTTTCCGTGCCTCTGAATGTAGTCGTGCTCTGCAATGAACACGTCAGAGTTGAATAGTTCGCTGAAAACCCGGATCTGTGTAGCACTGCTTCGGATTTTGTGAAATAGTTTGAACGGGGCAAAATGGAAATGCCGAGAAAGGGGATCCGCAAACACTGACTTGATCACGGACACGAGACTCCGGTAATAGAGGCCAGGCACGGCAAACGTTCTGGACGGAACAGTTGTAGAGCCGGAAGGCACTTCAATATTTCCGCTGGTTTCGTTGAAGTCGCCGAGAAGTGGGAAGGCTGCTTTAACATCTTTATCAACCTGTTTATTTGCCCGACCAGCATTGAAACCCTCCAGTTCGTTGACATCGAACCCCGGATCCTGCAGAACATAGTGAACAAGTGAATCGAGCTGACCCTCGGATTTCGTCGTATTGCCATTATTCAACCAATTCATGAGGAGCGAGGTCGTGCAATTTATCGTCGGAGGTATGGCTGCAGAGCGCGTAGTCGGCGGAGTGCGGCGCTGGGGGAATTGATTGGACAGATTGTCCAAGGATATTAATGAATCTGGATCGTACGTAGGGCGATGGAGGTAAGTGCGCCAGAGGCCAAAGGTATTTACAACGGTTTCGAATGTGTCTGATGTCGAGTTAGGGCTCCGGCGGATCCGACAGGTGCCTTGCATTCTGGCGCGCCACAGAAGAACCTGCCAGCGCCGGACATGCAAATGAGAAGAAAAAGGATGAGCAGAAAATGTAGAGAAGATATGAAGCCGTTGGAGCGTCGACGTCGTTGGGCGGCGATGCCCATAGGTGAGTAGGCAGCGGGACAGTCGTCTTCGTTATCGGCCGAGTCACGGTAATACAGTATTCGGACTCCGCATTTTCAAATTGCGTAGCACGATCACATGCAACCGCCGCGATCGGTTTGTTGACTGTTTGATGCAAGTGAGTGCGGAATATAAAAGGCTGCCCGTGTTTGTTGCCTCTCGTTCCTTCCCCCCATCATCCGCCCTCCTGCCATCTGTCTTCCGCCATGGCTCAACGCTCCCATGCATCTAGCCCCGGGCCCTCGCGCCGCCACTCCCGCAGCCCACGTCGCCACTCCCGCAGCCAGTCGCGCCACAATTCCAGCCCGCCGCGCCGCCGCCCTCACTTACCTGCACGTCGAGGGTCATCTCGTGCATCTCACCGCTCATCGAGCTCTCAAGGACACAACACAGAGCAAGATGATGACGGTGCGACGCCTGGCGTCGACATAAGGCCGCATTCCTTGCCTTGCAAGCAAGCAACGAGTTCCAAGCCCAGAGGAAGAGGAAGCGCGACGGATCCGAGTGAGTACCAGACCACACTGTGCCTTCATTGATACTCATCGTCCCCAGGAAAACGGTTAGCACGCAGGCAATGGGTCGAGGCATTCGGATGCTTGCAGCGCTGTTCGGCGAGATACCCATGATCGTCACGGATGCCGAGGCCTACGCGCTGGACCGCTACGGCGACGACGATTTCGATGATTTTCCGAGAACCTCACGGACCAAGAGTCTGCCTACCTTGCGGACAAACGAGAGTGAGGACAGGCTCTGCCCGTTCTGGGAGTTCACTGATCCACTGTATGCCCGTAGATGCGAACGAAACCTCGGGGCCTACCAGCAGATCATGCGGCTCGTGCCGGCCCTCAAGCACAAACTGGTTGGGACAGGCGTAAGCGCGGCCGCGGCTTTGATTGACTTTTATGCTGCAGTACCGTGACGTCGTTGTGATATAACCTGCTTCCTGCTACAGCTCCAGAAGGGCGCCAATGACTCCCGCAGGAGTACATACAACTTTAGTAGGATAGGCATTCAATGGATGCCTATCGCACAGTCGAATGCCTATCACACAATTAGATGCCTATCCCGGATGCTTAAACACCTATCGCATGCTTGACTGCCTAACAAGTCACATCAGTGACATGACAAGTGACTCGTCACGAGGCAGCCAGATTTGTCTGATTCTCTATGGTGATCTTGCCTCAGCCTGCTGGCGCTGCGAGTCTCTCATTCACCACACGATCTTGCTCCGATTGGGCAGGTAATTTCCCAAATCGCCCCGGTGTGGAAGGGGAGAGCGCCTCGCTTGTAGGTTCTTGGAATGGGTCGGTGATCCGTGAAGCGTAGAGTAATGGCTGGAGATAAAATGTAGAAACGGGTCCCGAGCCGCGAAGTAGAGAAATGGATGAATGAGAGGGTATCGGTAGCGTACGGAAACGTCGTAAAGTGAGAGTGAGGTCGTGAGGAGAGTTTTTGAAGTGCTGGTGGCTAAAGAGCCCACTGGTGACTCTCCGAGAGGAAGGGGCAAGGAGCGACCATACTGCCTCCTGGCTTTTGCCCTGCACTGGCCACAGAGATGGTGGTACGAGCGTAAGAGTTGATTGTCTGTCCGTGTTTACATTGTAAATAGATGATGTAACGACAGATTGGAGCAGAACCGAATAGAATAAAAATGCGGATGTGGAAGGATTTCCACATCCCGGAAATCCAACCCTGCTACACCGGGAGGCTGTCGAGGTTTGGTGCTTGCCACCGTCACCCCGGCGGTTTGTCGAGCTGTCGAACCCGTTGAAAATGTCACGCGTCACCCCTCCTGTCGATTTGATTGTAAAAATACAGTATTCCATTCATTTCTCCTCAAATGGCTCGCGAGTTCGCCGACTTGTCTTCGTTTTGTCGCCTGGCATTCATTGGATGAATAACTCTGGACGAAGTTGCCTCAGTTTTCTCGCACGTTATTTCGATATCACTTGCCGGGTGATCCCAATAGCCTTCGGATCGACGGCGGTCCCTGAAACTACAAAAAACACCATAAATTGGTTTCATTTGATTTCAACATCCGATAGAGTTACGAGGTCAATTTGCGGCCAGGATGCTTTTCCACCTTGAATAAATGCCACGAATAACACCTGCTCCCGAATTCCTCAAGAGAAGCGTGCGATTCTCCAATATGGGAGCTATACCACATCCATGGACGATTTTGAATCCGTCTACAGTCACAGCAAATCGGCCCCCGAGAAGTCGCGGTATTGAGGAACACGGCGTACTTCGTCGTCAGCCGGTTCCAAATTAATGCCTTCAGCGATTCGCCACATTAAATATTACTGGTGCGACCCAGTATTATTGGGGATGAATCTCAGGTCTGGACTAATCACTGCGGATTCCGCGGTGGTGTGGGTCCGAGCGCTCAGGTATGCCGTCATGACATTCGAATATACCTTTCCCAGTATGAATGCCAATCTGCGGCGGGTTTCGATTGAGTATAGGCGCTTGGAGGGCAAGGCATCACGAAATGCGCGGCATCACGGGATGCGTAGGAGGAACTAACTGTACGTGAAGAAGAGCCCGAGGTCG
This sequence comes from Mycena sp. CBHHK59/15, assembly GCA_029204085.1. Classification (NCBI taxonomy): domain Eukaryota; kingdom Fungi; phylum Basidiomycota; class Agaricomycetes; order Agaricales; family Mycenaceae; genus Mycena; species Mycena sp. CBHHK59/15. The sequence continues at coordinate 135,217 of JARGXW010000213.1, forward strand.
ACAATCACGACGATGCTGGTTAGGGCGCTGGTTTGGATCGTGTGGGAGATGAGCTTGGTTATCAGGGCCTCCGTCTGAGCCCACGGGGTTGCTTTCCGATACTACGAGAGCTGTACGCGAAGAATTACACACCGCACGAAGATAATAGGTTCAACGGGCTTACAATTAAGATCATACTCCTCGCGATGATCATATCGCAAGCCATGCCATCCTTGACTCAAGGATGGCGTGGCTTGCGATATCCTAAGTACAACGGAAGACGGTATTAGTTGATACCAGTTTTGCGATGGGCTTCGCCGTATCGAAAGACTTACCATCGGGCCTTCAGGACGACATCCTTGAGTACTACAATACAACATATCCGACCATCCCCATCATTGCTCGTGCTACAGAGACTGTGCGTGGTGTGGACGGCCTCTTTCTACACGGCTCCGTACAGGCACACGGATACTTCATCTGGGACGGCCGTCGAATAACTTGCTCTACTTCGTAGACTGACGCCTCTAGCTCCTTGGTCCAGCTAGATGCGGGTGGTGTTAGATATGTTGGACAAGTATACAACATCCTTACTCACCGACAGCCGGGTCTTGACCGTCGCACTGCCTTCTTGACATACACTGGATGCGACGCTGCCCGGATTTTGATATGCCTCCGTGGGATCCCTAGTAAGTCGGTGGTTCGACTCGACATTGGCACCTCATTAAGAATCTCTGCAGCCCAGAACTTGAAATATTCGCATGGGAGCACGGAAAGTTCCTCCGACGGACTGAATATCCCGGGTGGACACGCTCCCACAGTGCCTCGTTCGAACTGAGTAAGTAAGTATTTGATTATGAATTCCGGATGATGGGCCTCAGGGAAAAATCCCGGCTGCTGTAATTAATACCTTAGGCGCTATTTACGTGAAACATTAGGGGCAGTCAGAGTAGAGGATTCTGGAGGGATTAAGGCAAGGATTAAGGATGGATTATAGAATTTTGGAACACCCATAATCCTCCATAATCCAAGCATAATCATGGTATAATCCAAATCTACTCTGACCGACCCAGAACTGCAATGAAGGATTATGATCAGAGGTTTAATCCGTGATTATGTTTAAAGCCATAATCGACCCATAATCCTTGCCATAATCACAATCCCTTCCGAATCTCCTCCAGAGGAGCTTCGAGGATTCTGAGGGATTAAGAATTCGAGGGATTCTCCCACGCTAAATAAATTCAGAAACCTTCCATAATCCCGACCCATAATCCTACCAGAATCCTCTACTCTGACTGCCCCTATTCTGCATGGCGACCGACACGCGCGACTTGGCGGCCCACGGTGCTGAACATGACCGCGCCGGCCTTTCTGCCATTGAGCGTCGCGCTCACCGAGGATGAGCTGCAAGATCATCTGCAGATGAGCTGCAGATTAATTTCAATGTGCCTGAAAGGAATAGATTCGGTGTTCGTGTCGGTGCTTCCCGAAAGGTGCCCGAAACCTGAACAATAAGTGATGCCGAAATGGGCGCTGAATCTTTTGTTGTCGGTGCCGGTTTCAACATGGCTGAAGTTACTGTTTTCGGCCGCCCGTCCATGGTAGCTAAAACTGGCAGTTTCAGGAGCACGTTCAGCAGTGCTGAAACCCCCGCCGAGACTACTATTTTTAGCCCTGCCGAAACTACCCCCGAATGCCTTGCTTTCGGCAGTGGATTCAGTTCAAACGAAACTATTAAATTCAGTTTGATTTCAGCACAGTTTTTTCTGACTACGAAACTCTACAACTCAGTGATGTTTTCAGGTCACCTGAAATTTCCCACTTTGCCGTGTGTGTGCCATCAGCTCATCAGCTCCGAGGCCGGATCAATACATTTTCTCCTTCTTACGACGACCATTCATTCCCCACTTTCCTCTTCAAGCACAATCTACCTATGTATGAGGACGTTGGGCACCTCAGGTAGGATCAAGACCTCCTTGCTCTAGTTGAGGAGGCTCTCATCCTCTCTTGCAGGTGTTCACTGGATCATTGTGCCGCCCGTTTCTCCTCAGGGTGGGCGCTGGTCCACCACCTGAGCGATGTCCATGCTATGCTCTACTCGGTCAAACTGCAGCTCCCACATGATCAAAAGTCACGAGTATACGGTGTCTGTCCAATTCCGGCAGGACTGGCCTCATTCTGATTTGTCATGGTCTTCACAGTTCGCCGGATACATGGCATACTCGACTGTCCGATCACGGATTGCTTCAGGACTCGGTCCATGGAGGGACTGTTCGAACACTTGAGGTAGTCCCATGCCCGCGACTTTACCGTCTTGGAGTGCGACATCAAGCAGGGACTTCGGGACCCTGGGCGGGTCCCACCCACAGCCACGGTCTGTCTCCCGCATACCTATCCGCTCTCAGACTTACACGGAGTTTGGTCGCAGGTTTCGAATCCCCATGCTCAACCACCAACACCTCAGAGTCCGCCTGTGACTCGTCGCACAAAGCTAAACAGTGTTCGGCCCAACACACCAGTTCAGAAACCCGTGTGGCCGAATAGGATTTCAAGTTTCTACACGGCAACCATGCACCCTTCCGACTCCTCTTCCAAAAGCCATCTTGTGCGTAGAACCAGCTCCAATGAGTATCCTACTGACATGAAACGTGGCCCAGGCTGCGACATCAATTGTATACCCGATGCCACTATCCCAGGTGAAATCCTCTCCACTGCCTCCATCCTCCTCTCCAGCACAATCGACGCTTGTGTCGTGCACTCCGCCTGCAAAAGCAAGTGCTAAGCGTCCGCTCTCCCCATAGATCTGCAGCAGCCAGCGGACAAAGCATCCACGCTGTGAACTGGATCCATTGATGATGCCATCCGTGACACCTGACTCAGTTTTGCCCCTACAACACAGGGACACCAGTCGGATGGTGATGCCCTCCCCGACCGTCGATCCAGACTCTCCGTGTCCGGAGCCAATCGAATGGCCCTGACGCTCACATGAATTGCGTCCTGTCCTGAACTCTCCGGGGCAATGGTGCTGCCTCTTGCTGTTCTCGATCTCATTCAGCTCAGAATTGCACTCTGAGCTCCTTCAACTCTCCTGCGCCTATGTTTCAGATATCATATATCATCTCTCAAAGTTTCGCAGCCCTCAATTGTAGTGTATGCTTCGTAATGACTGACACACTAACTTCGTTTCTTCATTCCTCGAATCCAAGGCTTCCAGGACTGCCATCTTGGAAATTGATTCTACGCAGGCCTCGGCCTCAAACACCCTCGATTTTTGCACCATCATGCCCACCTAACCGATCCACCATCAAATGGCATAAAATGTCGAGCCTATAGCTCTTAAATTCGCACCCAAGGCCATCTTCCGGTGGTGCCGTCTCCGAATTGCTCATTTCAAATGATGTGGTGGACAATGATACTGAACTCGAGCTATCTGTTTGCGGGATGGTGTTTGACCCGGCTAAACTGCCTGGATTCTGAAACCACCCGATATTCCCTAGTTTGCACTCAATTCACACTGCTACAGTTGTTTGAACCTCATCCCAATTCATTCAGTGTAAACTCACCGGGACTATTTAAAGTCCAGATTATAAAGGGATCGCCCGTTCACTCATATTCATGTCATATCGGAACTATGGTTCACTCTCGTACACTATTTCTCTTCGTCCTGCTGGACCCCAAAGTCTATCACATGATGTGTCCTATGCTAACATGCTAAAATCAATCGCCCCGACCTCTTGGGTTAAACTTGCCTTACACTCCAAACTTGTGTCTCAATTTATCGCAGTTCACAACTTCAAGCTTATGGCTGCAACGAAATTTCTGGCCACTCAAAAGCTCTTGCCTAGAGTGTTACTTGGATTCCTCTCTTATACTCACACTTCACTAGTACTATTCTGGTCGTCTGTACAAAGATTTCCCTAAATTTCACTCCTTCCATCTCGATTCTCATCTCACACTGGGGGTCATGCCTCGATTATCACTCCAGCCTCTGCTGTCCTTTTCCCCCCACTGGATCATGCCTCAGATTTACTCTAACCCATATGTTGAATTCTCTTTTTACTCCGAGGCCATGCCTCGGATTTATTTTTGGCCTCTTCTTCCACTTTTCTACCCTTCTGACTTTGAGCTTTACTGGCTTCTCGGTACTCCGGTCATGCCATCCAACCCTTGCTTAAAATTCAGACTTTCTTCATAATATTATCGAATTCGACCTCAAGGATTAGCCGCCATCTTTTTGGGTTAGTCGTGGCCCTTTGTGAAGGCCCTCGCCTGGCATCTCTTGTTGGGTACATTCTCGTGCATTCCCATCGCCCCACGACCTGGAGCTCAGCGGCTTACAGATCAGTCCACCGCTGATCTCTCCATCCCCCAAAAAATATACCGCTCTCTCGATTCTCTTCCCGACGTGTGACGAAGCAAAGGAATAAGAGGGGCGCACCGCCTGTGGCTTGCGCAAGGGGGTGCATGGTCTTGTGATGGCGGAGTGACGCATCTCCTCGTTGAGTCACGGTAACGCGTGACCAGCGCCGTGAATGGGCGCCCACCACTCAGCCCACTGGCCCAGCCCTTCTTGCCCGGCAGTGTGCCCAGCGTTGTGAGTATCCACTGGGAGCCTCCCTGCGTCGTTGGTTCTCGACGTGGTGTTGAGTCATGTAGAAGTCTCGACTGGGCGGGTCACGGACGAGAGGCGACTTTTATTACTCCACTGCCCTCCGTGTTCGATTGCACACCGTGATTGACTAGCTCCTCAGCCATCGTAAATCAATATAAGGAGAAACCTCTGTTATATTGATCACTCGACCCAATTTTATTTAGGGGGGTCGACATTGACGAGGTTGAACCACCCTTTTGGGACGATATCGATCGCCCGCAAGGAAACCTCAAACCGCCCCTCCCATACCACATTTGCATTGAAATTTTGTGCTTCCGAACGAAATTGAGGGGATTTCCTCGGCCTACTTGTGGGTTTCAGCCATAAATATGGTAAATCCATCGTCCCAAGTTGAACATTGTTTGCATATACCAAGGGGAAAAAAATGCATGCCTGGGTCCAATGGCACAACCCTTCCACCTTCATCGTAGATAAATATACGATTAAACCTCTCTTATATATCACTCGACCTAATTTTTTTGTGGGGGTCGACATTGACGAGGTTGAACCACTAGATTCCCTCTTGGGATGATATTGATCGCCTCAAACACCCCTTCCCATACCAAAACTTCAAGTGCGAGCGCACGAAATTGAGGGGATTCCCTCGACCTACCTGCGCCTTGCAGCCTTAAATCTGGTGAACCCATCCTCACAAGTTGAATTTCGTTCGCATTTATCAAGAAACCAAAAAAAAAAAAAAGAAAATAACACGTATTTACAAGTAGGGGCGAAACCCGGCCACCTGGCCCACTTTCCCATCCTCCTCGCGCTCGTATTCAACACCTCTGATCACCAACCAGAGCATCCATTCCGACGCGGGGGTAAGGCAGACACCGCGCCCATTGCGCTCGGTGCACGCCAACTTTACGAAACGGTGGGTCGGGGCATTCGCGAGCAGTGTTTTGACACGCGGAAGCAGGTGGTTGTGCTGTTCCCCGGAAGCGTTGACGTCCCCGATGAGGAGCGCCTTGCTAGCACTGGTGGATCCGGGGCCAGGGGGAGTGTGGATGAGAACGAAGCGGACGGCGTGGAAGTCGGAGTCTCGGAAGTCCTTATCGAGAAGGCGCGAGGAACCTAACAGGAGAGGGTTTATAATTGGGAGACGAGGGACCCGAGACTCCATGACAGCCGTATCGAAAGGGAGGACCGAGAATCAATCAAGCAGCGGATCATCGCAGAAATACAGGAGGAGCTGTACAAATGGATCATTCTGCAATCTCAAGATCAATATCATGCATCAAATGAAGAGTCCCGTAACTATTTCCCGTGTTCTTCCACTGTAGTATCCACTGATTATTTTCGCAGGGATGAAGAGCGACCTGCGTCCTGGAGACCATTACAATGTACTCTTGTCCCTCCGAGGTCTTGACCCGCATCGAGACAGCCCCGGCGAAATCTTGCACACATATCGTTTGGGTGAGGACAAACAAGATATGCCTTCGCTTCGCTCCGGCAGCTGGTGTGACCGAGTCATTGCGTTCATTGCGTGTTATTTTTGATCAAAGCATATGTTCATGCATCAAGTTTCGAATGAAAGGTTTGTTCAAGCCACTATATGATAATATCTATCGTCAATAATCAACAGTTGCGATGAGTTGAGCAAAATAAGTGAACACGATTGACAGATGAGTTCGCTGAGAATACTATGGGCTGAACAGACCGATTCGCACGAAAAAGTGGCCCATTTGGGCAATGTCTGACGCTCAATATCGCTCATCAGAGAGTGCCCAGAATGCTTTTCACAATCTGAGCTCGCCAAGGGACCTCGTCAGATCTCTACGTGGGTAGTGGGAAGACAGATGTGGTTATGGTGAGGCTGCACACCTCTGGAGCGAGTGTACTTGGGCTGAGCTGAGGGCAGTTACTGCATACCGGACTGAACTGGAGGCATGTTGGAAACCGAAATAAATCCAGGCTGACTGACTTTGCGCCATAAGCACGGCAGCTGCATGTCATTTGGGGCTGTGTTCCGATGCAGCGTACGTTCATAGCATACTTGTGGTCATCATTGTAATCGGGCATGTGTTTCTGTCGACCTACACGTTATTCGTAATCGAACTCGCACAGGAGTTCGTACACCTCCTCAGAATCCAACCACTCCTCGACCATTATCGCCCATTCTGGGTCCGCCTCCTCAGTTGACACTGTCTTACCGAATCAGTGCTTTCCAACGGCTACAAATACTCAACACTCACTGCTGCCATTAAAGCCGTCTTCATTTATATTGGCATCTGGACCTTCGCTCAAATCCTGCACAGTATCTTCACCTTTATGCAACATGTCAACCCGATGTGAATTTACAACAACGAACCCGCCACGTACCATCCGACCATGAGGCCTCCGATTCGACACCCACGGTGCTTTCCTGTTCTCCATGGCTATGGTCATCTTCGTTATCATCCCCGATCAGATCAGTGTCGTGTAATATTCAGCGAGCACTTGCCAGAATGTGTCGTGCACGAGTCAGCAAACTCAGGGTCATATTCGCGAGTCTCAGGACGAGTACCGGCACTGGATCTGGGTTTACTGCGGCGGTTTGAAGGCATGACAGGTACATTGGATTTGTCGACCAAAGCCTCGCGAGAAGTGGCGGAGGCATCGTCGCCAGATTTATCGTTAGACATGGACCAGCAGAGTCAGTGGGGTTGGTGCAGAGTTTAGTTGTCTTTGGCACTCCATCACGCCGAGTATCGCAACCATTACATATATCAGTGTTGCCTTGATTCCGGTTCCTTGCACCCGGAGATAACCCTAGTACTTTGCTTCCTCCCGAATATCCGGCATATGGAGCGTTTCACGTAGGTTTCCAATCAGAACGCGCAAACCTTCTCGCGTGCAAATCAACATCAACACTCCCCTTTAGCTGGTCACGCACAGCATTAGTGTCGCCAACAATCTGTCGCCATAGGGCTCTCTTTCACCACGCTTCTTTTTATCGTAGTCTGTCTGTTGTTGTAATGTGGGTTAGACATGTCGCCTATTAGTTGTTGTTAGGTCTTCGCCTTGTATGTGCCTGGAACATACGGGGCAGCGCAGCGTGGATGAATCCATTAGTTGTTTGCTTCTATTTTCCAATACCCGCACCCCTTTCACGATCCACTTGGTTCTTAGAACGCACTGGAGAACCACCGCCTATCTCTCCCACCATGTCGTCTTTCCTCAATCTCCAATTGCTTAGTCATCTTGCCAAGATGGGATGATGACCAATCATCCGTTCTACTGATCTTCACCTCACTCTTGCAATTGCGCACGTGTAACGCCTTTGAGTGCGCATCTAGTGGTTCTTGAATTTGCACGTCGCTCATTATTTTTTCCTGTTCCATCAGCCATCTGTCATCCCCGCCTTCTTCCCCTTTCTGCTCGTCGCGATCAAAAACGCGTGATCTCCGCCATGCATCCAGGGTGTTTTTCTTTTCCTTTTCTCGATCGCCACTTATCTCTCACGCTGTTCCCTCCATTCCATTGTCTCTTTCTCTGTCCATCCGCTATGCGCCACTCTCCATTGACCAGACGGTCCCACAGTCCGATCGCAGTGCGTCTTTCGACTTCATCTCAAGACGACGTCTGAAACGTAGCAGATATTTTCTCGGCCGTTGCGAGTCCCGTTGGAAATTGTCGAGCGCATCATCAATGCCTTTCTAATTATGCGTTCGAGGTCGATTTCGACATCGACGTTTACATTTCTTGTCGCAGCCGTCTACGCACCGTCGGCCCAGTGTTCGACGCCTTAATTCAGCGGCAACCCGTATTTTGGGAACCCCTAATCATCTCCGCTCGCACACCCCTCGACTACCTAGCTGTGGCCGTTAGTCGGGCTAACCCACAACATCTGAATATCGATCTCCGTCTCCAGGACGAAGCTGGCGTCGAGGTATCGCTCCATGGCGCTCGGCCCCGCTCGATCTCCGCCCCCGTCGCCTCCGTATTGACGCAGGCCATCTCCTACATCCCCAGCTGCAAGATCCTGCATTTACACACCGCCAACTCCATCCAGTTGATGCATATGATGCTGTCCGTCCAACGTTCCGCCGCCCCAAACATGCGAAACTTTCTCGTTTCTTTCCCTAGCCCCACTCTGTCTGACTTTCGCCCTCGTGTGCTCGATTTCTTCCACTTTCACACCTTTGAACCTAACCCACCTTGCGTATTCCAACCCATCGCGTCGCTTTGGATAGAGTGCTCGACATCCGTGGAATTTCCCATTGTAACCTACGACGCGCAGTTCGCAACGTTGCAACGCCCGGCCGCTCGACCGTTTACGTGGATGGAGTTGATGGCAGCTTTCGAGTCTTCGGACTATATAAGCCACCTTGCCCTCCACTCGGTGGAAGTCACGTCAAGCCCGGAGTTCCCCCTTCTTTCTCCATCCTTCCCCATCATCCACCATCTGGACCTAAACTTTGACGGTCACCTGAGCATGGCTCGCTTTGTCTCTCACCTCGTCCTTCCGAGAGTCCGCCAACTCACTGTGAACTTCAGAAATCCCGTCGACCTCCATTGTCTTTGCAAGTGCTCTAATATTTTGACCTCTATCACACAGCTGGAGCTCGACACTTTTGTTGAGTGCCCCGCTGAATTCTACGCTCTTTTTCGCATTCTCCCCTGCCTACTTTCCCTAGACCTCACCAACGCTTCCCCATCCTATTTTCACTCCTTCGCTTTCGCTTCCCGTCAGGCCACTCATGGCCTGAACTGGAGTGCCTGTCCTCGCCTCCAGCGACTCGCCCTGCGAGCCATCCCAGTTGAACATATCGAGATGTTTATCACGCAGCGCACCGACCGGTGCGCTGAACTCGTGGACCTCATTTTACCTTCGTCGCCACCTCTCCCTCATACCTTCAAAGACTTCTTGGTCGCTCGACACATAGCTCTTCACCAGCCCCAGGATATGTAGATAAAATATTATTATTATTTTACGTCTCACTTCTGCTAATTTTTACCGTCCGAATCAACTTTCTTTTCCTTACTCGTTCCCTTGGTTGCCTTTTCGGGAGTTGCTTAGTCATGCCAATATCTTCTAGTCATGACATAATCAAAGCGCTTCCCGTCATTTATCACGTTCCAGCATGGAACCTTCCCTCATTTATCTGGCTGTGACCTGGATGATCGTTTGTCGGGTTTGATCGCACAGAACTTACTCGTTGAAATCAAACAATGTTCGATCTACATCGTATCGCATCTTAGGTTGTTCCGTTTCTTTACCGCTTTTCTGGTTTCCCCATCCGATGCATTCCCCTGCTCATCGTCCTGCCAGTCTTTTTTTCGGTCTGTTGTCCTCCTCCTCCGAGTGCATTGGCGTACATGTCGAATGTTGCTTCTTCGATCAAGCAGTTCATACCAAATTTCCGATTCACTATCTGCTTAACCCCTGGACGTGTTTTTCAAATATGTAACATGCTTTTTCCCGGCAGGTAGTTTCCACTCGCAGCACGCGTTTCATGGTCTGCAATTATTTTTGCCGCTTATCCAACCACGCGCCTCGGTCCGTCTATTGCGCACCACGAATCCGTCATCATAACAGTCCTTCGCTTCGTACGGTAGGGCTTCCGGTAGTTTCCACTCGCAGCACGCGTTGCATGGTCTGCAATTATTTTTGCCGCTTATCCAACCACGTGCCTCGGCCCGTCTATTGCGCACCACGAATCCCTCATCATAACAGTCCTTCGCGTCGTATCCCTTGTCATTTTCTTTCCCTCCTTCTCCCACTTTACCACCATGCCTCGGACTGCCGCCAAACATATCTGCTTTGAGTGCGGCACGCGATCGGAGCTGCGCACAGCCGTCGTTACCACGCGAGCGCATATCGTTATCGACTCGACGGTACGCTCGCTGCCCACGGTCCATTTGTGCTTTGCATCTCACCTCTCATTCAGGCCAGTGGTTTCGGATTGACAGGGTGCACGGCCGTCTCCGGTGTCCCCATGGTTCTTGCGAAAAAACATACAAGGATACTCGCAGCCTATCCCTCCATCTTGAAGACGGCAAACTTCACGAGGACTGTTATTACGGAGTGGTCGATTTCGAGCCACTCCTCCCGAGCGAAGTCCGCGCCATCGACCTGAGAGCCAGAGCTCCTTCGAGCGCAGTACCTCCCCCACCTTTTTCGTCTCAGCAGCCAGCTCCGTATCCTTCAAGCTCAATGTCTATTCCATCTCCGCTTCGACCTCCACAACGCGGGTCGGACCCGTTCTGGGACGAGCCCGTGCCTACCCTTTCCATGTTGGAGCGACTGACCAAGAGGAACGATTCACCTGCGGTCCAAACGGTTGCTCCTTTGTCCCCCAGTGGCTCCTCCGCTTCATCGCATGAACGCACGCTTTCTCCAAGTCCTTCCGCAGATCATCCGCGTGGACCCAGCCCCAAACAGGTTTTCGAGGTGCTGAACGCACTCAAAGCCTCTTTCCGTCGCCAACAGACGCCACCCATGCCACAGACCCTGCATGCTCACGTCCGTTGTTTCCGTTTCAGGTTCCTGGTTTTGCTCATCATGCAGGCTCAGGGTTCACCCCGTGGGGCAGACGACATCGTCATGGTTTCTCCGTTCGTAACGCCTGAGAAGCGCGTTCGTGAATCACCGGTTCGCGTCCATCCTACATGCCCCTGATTTGCCCCTCACATTCTCTCTCCAGAATGGTTCGCGCTCTCCAGGCTCCCTCGGAGTTGCTTCCCCCACCGATCTTGCACACGACAGAGGAGATCCCGACAAGCTCGAGTATTGGCCTCCCAGTCCAGTGGTAGGTCTCGCTTCTGTTACACGGCTCAACCCTTCTGACGCTTTGCAGCTTGTCTCCACAGACATCTCGATGGCTTCTCCCCCTCGTGCTGTCCCTCCCCGTGCCGAATCTGCTCCCGCGCAGCCCTCGCCAGCCAAGTCGCGTCCTATAATAGAGTCTTTTGCACTCAGTCGTTCCCCAGATGTTCAGCCCTATTTCTCCACACAGTCCCGCCACGACCTCGGCGTGTTCAACGTGTCTTCACAACCGTCCCAAATCTTGACTCCTTCTGACCGCGATGCGCGCCGTGCTTTCCGTCAAACTGTTCAGTCCTCCTTCCGGCTCGTCGAACGGCGTCCCCACCCGACCTCGATCCCACGCGCTCATACTTGGTATCAACCGAGCCCCTCGTTAAAATGGGCTATCGCATTCATTCGTTCTACGGTGTCTTGATCTGTGTCGAATGTGGCGCGTGTCGCCCTCCCGGGGACTATGTCACCCACGCCAAGTTCCATAAGCTCCCTTCCCCTTCCGCCGCTGATGTCATCGCCATCACGAATTTTGTGGCCGCCATGGTGTCCTTGACGACCCGCTTGCGGTGGTGCTCCCCGAGTTCGGCTTGGCCCCTGTCGAGGCCCTCAAGCTCCACGATGGCTGGTTTTGCACTGAGCACGGTATGCCAGCATCTCCGACGACGCCATGTACCGCCACTACAAAAAACACCACGACGGAGTTGTTCACTACAAGGATGGCGCCGCACGCGGCGCCGTGCAGACCTTCTTTTCTCCTGTTCCCCGCCGTTACTTCCACGTCGTCCCAGAGCTCGCTGGCCGATCTCCTCATTCCCTGCTTTCCCGTACAATGCGCAATACGCTTCTCTTTTCTCCGCGCCATCGTCTCTCATTCCACAGCCCACGGACTCTCGGGAGGTCACCCCTATGGAACGCGTTACCGGGTGGGGCAAGCACCTCGGGGAGCACATTTGCACGCGCAACAAACTGCGTGCTGTCCTGACTCTCACGCAGCTTCCTGCGCCCTCTGACAGAGCTTCGCATCCGCTCGGACGTCTTTATGCCATCGTGCACCAATACCACCAACGCGTCGCCGCCATTCACCACGAGGCTCACTACCGCGTTCGCTGCGCTCTGATGGACTATCCTCAGGAGTAAGCGTTCCTTGTCCCCATTTTCTCTCTCGTTCCTGACACCTTCTTTTCCAGGGATGCTCGCGACTTCCGATGCCATACGTCTCCGCACACAGTTTCTACCTACTTGCACGTCCTCCACTCGCTCGCCTTTGCGCTGCTGTACCAGTTCGAGCCCGATGTCTCCACAGACTACCGTTTTCCTCTCACCGCCTTCGAAACCGCCGAAGTCCGTCGTTACCGTCAACATCTCCGAGAGGCCCCAGGCGATTCAGATGCCGAAACCATTCGATTCCACTCTTTCATCTCTCTCTTCCTCTTTCCGCGAGAACCCTCGACGCTGCAGGAGCACGATCCAGACGACAACGTCAATAAATTCAAGTCTGTGCTTGAATGCTTCTGCGCCCTATACCTCCTGCGCGATGATGGGTCCCTAAAACAGCCCCAGGATGTCACCCCCGTACTGGCGCGGATCAAGTATGTGATCCGCATCGCGATGCTATTCGAAGCGTGGGTTCGCCGCGTCGACTTTTCGGGCCGCCTCATCTGTGAGACGTCTCCTCTGTTCGCCCGGCTCTCCGGCTCACATCTATTCCGACAGCTCCATAACGAGTGTCGCATCCCGAAACCTAGATGTCGCGGTCCCGTCTCCTTTCACCCGCGTCAACGACTATCAGCGCGCCATCAGCAGCATCGTGAAGCTCACCCCCCTCCCCCCTGTCACGATCGCCGACGACGACCGGCAGACCATCACCTACAAGGACAAGACACTTCACATGGCTAGCCTTCGGTCAGGCATGTCGCGTGCCATCGCCACAGCTCGCATTTGCTCGACGACCTCCTTTACGGCTTTTCCGCTGACATCGACGTGCCTGCGGATCCGATCGACGATTGGTCCAACACCAGGCAAGGATACTCGTTTCTCCACAATCATTCCTGGCTTCCCGGTGATCGCCCCTTGATCGACCACCTCCTGACGCGCGGCCCCAAGGGGCTCGCGCAAGTCGGTTTGGACGGCAGCTTTCACCTTTCTGCGGTCGCCGCGCAGCAGTTTTTCGCCAAGGACGATGCTTTCATCCACCACATCATGGCCCTCCTCTTCTCCGTCTCCTCTTTCCGTGGCGCCGAATTCGCAGAACTGCGCATCAGCAATGGATTTCGTTCTCGCGGACTCCTCATTCACGGCTCGGACCTCTATCTGGTCGGTCGACGGCCCAAGTTTGAGGGCCACGTTCGCCATGATGTCTTCACCCCGGCCCTTGTCCCCCCCGTGATTGCCACGATCCTCATCAAGTACCTCGTCGTCGTTCGGCCCGCTGTCATCGAGCTGATGACTATCCTGCGTGGCGAAGAGGTCGCGAACACGTATCGCCAGTACCTCTTTGTGTCTGCAGGCTCAAGAATCGATCACGAGGGCCAGAGCGATCAGCTGTCCACTCTCCTCACACGTTTCACCGAGGAATACTTTGGCACCGCTCTTTCTCTCCGACCGTACCGTCAGGTCGTCGTTGCCATCCAGCGTCAGTTCCTCAACCCACGTTTCCTCGACGACGCAGACGAAGATACGTATGCGTTTCAAGCTGGCCACTCGACTGACACCCGGCGGGCCCACTACGCGGTCACGAACCTTCTCCCGTTCCTTTCCAGCGATCTCATCAACAACTGCAAGCACGCGTCGGAGAACTGGCATTGGGTCCCGGCCTTCACCCGACGCTGGCCCCCCTATCCCGCTCAACAAACGCCGGCGTTTTATGCATGAAGCCAAGCCCCGCGACGCGTCCAACGGTGACGATTCCGACGGTCCCCCTGCCTTGGACTTACGCAGCTCATCGCTCACGTCACTTCCCTCTTCGCTGATTTCCGCGATGACATGCGGTTGCAGATCGGAACTCTCATCGTCCAAGCTATCTCGGAGTTCATTCACCGCGGCGCACTATCTGTTCCTTCTCGTGAACGTCCGTTTAGTCCGCTTCCGGCGTCGTCCATTCCTCCTACTTCCTCACAGGTACACACCCTTCCTCTTTACATCTCCGTTTTCTCATCTCTCACACGGTTTGACCAGAGCATGTCAGATATGCCGCCGGACGATCTCGCGCCTCCAGCACCTGCACGTCAGGTACGCTTCTTCCCCGTTCTGTCTCATTTCTGTCTGTCCTCATGGCCTCGCGTCTTCATCATATTGAGATCAAGTACACGCCGTTAGGCTAGGAAGGAACAGATGTAAGTGACGGCCGGCCTAAAATTTTTGACATCAAGCCGTTAGACTGAGAACTGCAGCAGACAAGGGATGTGCTCCAGGGAGGTTCAATGCGGATAAGAAGAAGAGCGGTTACTGGCTCCATCGAGAGGCGTCGAGAGGAAGACAAAAGGGCCACGTGCTCAACGCGTCAGCCGATGGAGAGCCAAAGACACCACAATAAAGAATTGTAACTGCATACAATGATCCAAAATGGAACTCCGGAGCCAATTTGACACACTCCGATATTTGGCTGATGACATGGGATTGGGCCTCTACGAGGCAGGAGCTGAACCTTTAGGTAGAATGAGAATTATACACGACATATAAGTTTGCAAAAAAAATGTGGCTGACTTTGCAGCATTTCCCCCAGGCAGCTTGCACTTGGTCAGGAAATATTTGACATGTCATTTCCTGTAACGGTTCATTGAGAAGATTTTATTCTACCACAGATGCATCAGAGAATCTTGGGCCGGCAAGAATGAAACCTAGGCCCAAATTTCATCATATCCCACTCAATCTAGAGACAATGTATGCAGTGTAACTAGTAGAATAAATTGACTTGTCAATAATATTTCTCAGACACCTTGGTGTATCTCTTTGAATCATCTTCTCTTCATTAATGGTGCCAGCTGCCTATTAATATTGCTGAAGGTTATGTTTTGCATCTGCGCCCAATTTCCTTGCTGAATTGAACAGAAATGAATGTCTTGAGACTGGACCTTTCTTGAGTTGAAATTTATGCAGACGTCAATCAGGGACAATACCAGTCTAGCTGTGTCTTCTAGCAGCGGCAACTCAAAGATGAGTTTTCATTCTCTGCAATCATTTATCTTCTCATTCTTTCTGATCTTCTGACCCAAGTAGTATAAGTATAGATCTAAAACTGGAAAAGGAAATCACAACAGGGCCTACGGTATCAAGGCCAACAAGAGGGTTTTGGCTGACAGGAATACAGGCAGTTTTTTAAAATCAAGAACAAATACGACACTGAGATTCTCCATTGGCTCAAACCTGGCATTGTTCGCGAGATGGAATGCTTCAAGTTGAACGAGAATAACCAAGATGAGCGAGCAATATTATTATTGATCTTCTGCAATATTCTACTGGATAAATAACAGTTTTGCCAAGCTTTCTGGCTCTGAAACTTGTCTTTCAACAAAAATTGTTCCCGAGATGCCTCAGACAGTATTGTTCGCTCACACAAAATCAAACCGCAACCATTTCGGGCTAATACATAAAGCAGAAATGACAAATCGGGCCATTTGGCAGCAGAAATGACTAATCACAAAAATTGTAACTTGCTCCAGAAATATTTGCATTTGCCATATAACACCGATTAATGGGACGGTAATGCGCATTTGAATACGGTAAAAAGATCTGAGAGCTGGAGATTTGAATATTCCTAACAGAATAACTTTTGCTCAATTTTCTTTTCATTTTCATGATGACCAATTTTGCATGAGTAATGCTTGTTTGTACATGTAGCAAAATTGGCCGAAATCCAAGTTCCCCAGGGTAGCCAAACCTAAAGGTTCAGCAATAAAAATCTCCACTCCCGCTCTACACCAGTTATTTATTTTCGATAGAAACACTGCATGTGCAGAAACCACTCAGAATGGCACCGTAAAATCACAAGCAGATCAATCGAGGGCCTTTTCTGGTGAACAGAATAGCCCCTCCTTAATATCTCGAAATAATGTTCTTTATATACTGAGATCGTTGTGTGTAAGCAGATCGATATTTATACACAGTCTCTGCTTTGCAATCTCTCGTGTGTCCGCCCTTCTACAAAATACAGGTCTGAAAATGTCCAAGTGAGTCAGAGAAGATGTCCGAGAAAATTTACTCACACCGGCGGGGTCACAGAGGTAACAGACGCAGCAGTCAGCCGCAGTGGTGCAGCTCCGGAGGGGGCAGAGTTCGGGTTGGAGCGCCCTGAGGATGGACGGGGGCCCGGGACATTCGATGTTCCCGCTCGGAAGGGCGGCGGTGATGTTGGCTTGCATTAGGGCTGCGAGAGCAAGAGTGAGGTATGAAGAGTAGCGCATTGTTTAATATGAGTGAGGTGTTGGCTGGATGTAACTTCGAGCAGACCAAGGTCTTTATACAAGACGAATTATACTGTCCGTGTCCGGCTTCGCTGTTGAAGCACAAATGATTGCGACGTCTGTCAACTGTTGGGACGACAAAAGAAGACGTGGAAGAATTGAAAGAGGGTCAGGTGACAGGGTACTATTAAAAATGAGACGAACACCGACATTAACGAGAATCACATCTGATACGGGGCCGCCGTCCTCAGATGGCAGTTCATTTCTGGATTGAAGTCTAAGATAAGCTTAGGGCCGACACTGACACTCAACATCGGTGACTGACGTGGGCCGCAAGCCTTCGGGCAGCCGGAGAACTCCCTTCTGTTAGGCCCACTGGAGGCAATATCAACTCTCTAGAGTTAGTTCAACTCCGTTTGGAGCGAGGCGTCCATAGCGGTTATACCGAGCTGCAGCTCAGGAGGACAACAACCCCGTGCTCCTGCATAGATTACTGGTAGCGCAATGCCGAGCTTTGCTCATGGCCAGCGACTCGGTCAAACCAAGAGCCGAGGTTCCCCTGTCTTCGCCCCATCGGACACTATCTGCGTGACATGCGGGCTCCACGCCGTGTCCTGCAGCTATCATGAGTATTCTTCCATATAGTTGTGGGGACACCGGTTGAACCGTCGACGTATAGACCCTCGATGGTATGCCGAGGGTTTGGAGAACTCATCAAACGGTCGCCGCCAAATTCGACGTGCACGAAGCGCGATACATGAAAGGTGTCCAAAATCGGTGACTCGAGCTGAAGGATATGATGCTTGAACACTAGATGTGTGAGACCACTGCCTCGAAGGTATCAGTTCGAGAACCCGTGGTTCCAGCATAGCAAGGCTTCTGTCGGAAAAATAACAAAAGCCTTATCGGATTCTGACACGTAATAGTGGGATTATCAGGGAAAATGGCCCAATAAGGCATTATACGGCAAGTATGCGGCAGTTAGTGGGGCTTATCAGGGCCTTCTTCTGCCTTGTTAGGGTTTTGATAATCCCACTCTTACATGAAAGAATCCGATAAGGTTTTATTTTATTTTTCCGACATCTTTGATACGGCGGTCAGCAGCAGGAGGATCGAGACTGCGAAGGAAGACTAGAGCTACAATAGCCAAACCTGCGGGACACAAAAATTATGAAGTCTGATATATGAGTCGGGGGGAGTCGAACCCCGGGGTCGCTTTGCACCATCTATCGACGCCAAATTCGTGGCCCACGGCTCCCGTGCTGGTCTGTTGAACGCGACTAAAAAACATAATCACTGCACCGGACACGTAATATGGGGTGCGAACTGCGTTAGATTATACAGCCACAGTCAGTAAATGTGGAGTTCATTGAGGAGGGGTAGGGGTGCGTACGCCGGAGGCCTGGCAGGTGCCGACGTTGTAGGAGAGGCCGGGGATGTGGCGCGGGTCGCCCATGAAGATTGCCGCTGCGATCTTCTTCTGCGCGGCCGCGGAGATGGGAATGGCGGTGCTGCCGAGGCCTTCGTTGGTGTCACCTCCGCCGCAGTAGGCGTCGTCCATGATTTGGCCACCCTAGCGTCCGTACTTAGGGTCAAGGTCGTACCGGCACCTAGCTACAAGAGTACAGTAGATAGTTGAAGAAAGGTGAATGGAAAATGACTCAGCGTTGAAGGCTCGGATATAAGGCTAGACTCGGATGTCTAGAGCAAGGAACTCGGCGCTCAAGACTCGGTAACTCAGGCGTAGGGACTCAGAGGCTCAGGGCGTAGGTGGTGGCAGAAAGCAAGAGGGAATTCCCCTATATGTCATAGCTGAAACAGTTACAAGGTCCGGCGGGACGGCTGCAACGCGTGCTCTCGTGCCACCGGGCCCATACATCCAGCAAGAATACATAAGGTAGTAGAAAAATAAAAACATACGTAGAGTGCCCGTGGTGAATATATAATAATGTCCTCTAGTTAACTCTTCCTCCGACCATCAACCGACCGGGAACAGCGCAATATCCTGCCCTATAAAGTGGCAAAGAGCATTGCACTGGATATCAGGTTACTTCTACTCGAGCCATGTAAGCCTCACAAGGCTCACATTCACTGCAGAAGCCGGTACAGCTCACGCCTTTCTCATCAGAGTGAGTTTTTTGTCACGACTTTTTGCTTTCTGTCATATTGGATATAATGTAGTACCTGGTCGTATTCACATGGATGTTTTTCGCATACCTTACCCATCTGACCAAATGACACTCAAGATATTCCCTGCTTTTCTTTCACATTATTGTCCGAATTGCCTCGCAAGGACTTGGAATTGTGTTTGGTATTGTTGGCTTCAGAAACACTAGCGTGTTTTTAGCGTTTTTAGTCCTCGGCGCAGAGGTATACTTCTCTGGTACAATTTTTCATCCTAGGAGACTCCATACTCACCTCAGTGCTTCAGGTCCTCTGTGCCTTCCGTTTCCTTGTGTCATGGCATAAGCACAACCTCGCCAGCAGTACTTCCTGGCTTGAGCCATGTGAAATGCCTGACTCTGGTGCCCCAAAGCCCAATAAATCACATAAGCTGCTCATCTTCATCTTTTTGGGTCCCTTCGTGTTGCTCATCTACCGCAACAATCTCATGGTCGCAATTCACTCGATCCTGGTCATTACCAATGTAGCTATCATCATTGGCAGGTCTTATCTCGCTGGCACGGACTACAACGACCTTACTTCACCTGACACTCAGAAGTGGCTGCAAGGTCTCAAAGATCATGTGTCCAGCAGGCCATGGGGTATTCCTTGCGTGGAATGCCATCCTACTCTTCACCATCCTCCATGCGATCTACACCCACCTGCAGCACAGGGATCGCTCGCGGGCGAAACACAGGGCCCTGGATCCACCCAACACTTGTTATCATTTTACTGGCGTGGTTCCAAGAAGTATAACTAAATTTGTTTGAACAATCTACGTCCACACAGGAATTGCTGTTCAAATGGCCTGTTAATCTAAACATGTTTACACCTTGCGCAGGTGCTGGGGTTGTAGTGAACCAAAGTTCAAGTTTAATTTAAACAGTGTGCAGTTTAAACTCGGGGTTAAACACATGTTTAAACAGAGCTTTCGATTGTCAAAAAGGGAAGAAGAACCCGGGATTCGAACCTGCACCAGAAAAAGCCTGTATTAGCAAAGACAGTGTCTTAACCTCTGAGCCACACAACCAACGATTTCCAACGTTTTTGGTATAGCAAGGCCACCTTCTCGTTGCAGGACAGCTCTTGATCAGCCTCAAAGTCATTGAATCTAACTCTCCAAGTATAGGCTCCCAGCTTACTCTTTTAGTCCTTATATATGTGTTTTTCATTTAGCAACACCATTGTTTATGTGTTGACCTTCCTCATTTGGGTACTTATTATTGAACCCTAATACACAAAGCCCTACAATTGGTTGAATTTATTGCACTGTGCACCTTGCCTAGTACGGCGGAGAAATTTGTTCAAGTCCAGGTGCCTAGGGCTCCCCACCGTACCGTAATACGGCTACGGGCGTACAGCATACGGCCCCATATGGCAGGCAATCCCCGACGTACCCGTAACCGTATGCTCAGTTCCATAGGGCCTTACGGGATGGTACAGTATTTTTTTACGGTATATTACAGTATAATACGGCCGTAGCTAAAGACAGAAATGCGAAATCTAGATGTTCTGCACGGATCGGAGCTCATTTTCGAGGCGTTGGCGCTTCAGACGAAGGTGGTGCTTCAGCAACATCAAAATCCGAATCGTCTCGGGCTTCAAGGATGCCCGGCAGAGAGAGATGGTGTCTCGGCCACCCGAGACACCCCGTTCAACAGCCATGGCAGAGCCTACAACTGGCTGTAAGTAAAGGAATTTATGCACGAAGACGGAAACGTACCAGGGATTGACATGATATCACGTGCCAACCTATACAGGTGTGGAAACTCGACCCTCATCGTCCGAGCCATGGTCAAAGGCGGCAAAATTGATGATGCCTGTGTGTGTTGTGGATCCGTTGGTTGCACCGGACGATGACGTGGATGGAATAGAGGTAGACTCGTAACCAGCTCTATGTTGAGTAACAAGACCTAGGAGTAGTGTGCAATTTAATCTAAGTCAATCCGAAGAAAACTGGGAGAGAAAAAAAAAACGCGCGAGATGATACTCGAACATAGAGACTGGGAGAACTTAGTACTGAAAAGGACCATCAGAAATACCACGTGATGAATCAAAATGACTGAGAAAGATTTCGTCTTTTCGCCCACTCGACTTCTCCATCTTCGCTCTCGCACTCTCTGGCAACATTTTGAAGCGTACAAATCCTTTTAAAAGCCCTGACCACAAGCTATAGACGTTAAAACCACGTAAAGACACGTCACTGGTGGCTCTAGGTCCACACGATGGTCGCCGCATCCAAGCCTGCGGTGCCCAAACCGCTGCCTTCGAAGGTCAAGATATACAAGCCAGAGGAGGTAGATATCGCTGCAATGGTCGCAAGTTCCAGGTTCCGGCTGGGCAAGACTCCGCATGAGTTCCAGAAGCAGTTCTTCTCCAACGTCATGCAAGGCTGCGACGTGGTCTTGGACATCGGTACAGGCAGCGGCAAGTCGCTGTGCTTTTACCTGCCTGTCCTACACAACCAGGAAGACATTTTCCTCGTTGTCAGCCCTCTAAGCGTGCTGATTCTCGAGCAGGTAAGTTGTAATTGTCCGGTCGAGTACAGCTTGTGCTAAAATGCTTTAATGACTTAGGCAGCCGCTTCCCCACTGTCGTCCATTGCTATATGCAAGGAGACGCTTTCGTCTGAGGGTAGGGATGCTCTATACAACGTACGTTCCCGTCGTCCTCGCAATTCATTCGTTAATGTGTGTCCAGAGAGCCGCGGAGGGGTCTGCACAGCGAATTTTTGTTTCCCCGGAAATCGCGGGGTCCCTCGAGTTCAGCAAGAAGGTTCTATCCCAGCCTCGCTTCCAGCAGCATCTACGTCTCGTCTTCATTGACGAGGCCCACTGCGTAAGTCTCTGGGGCGGGAGCTTTCGGTCCGAGTACGCGGAACTTGGTGTGCTTCGCGGACGTGTTCCTGCAAGTGTCACCTTTGCAATTGCTTCTGCAACACTACCCACACATGTTCTCGACGACGTCTGCGCCAAGCTCAAGATTGGCCAAGACGCCGTTATCATATCCATGTCCAATGCCCGTCCAAACATTGCTCTTTCCGTCAGAAAGATCGTGCATCCGGATGATACCAAGGCTGACCTTCGCTTCCTCATTCGTGAGGACGCAACTGTTCCCGCGGACATTCCAATTTCCCTCGTCTATTTCAACACCCGAATCGAGACTGAAGACGCATGCGATCAATTACAATCGTGGGCCCACGACGTCGGGATCGACACGTCAGCGATTGCATTTTATCATGCCAAGATAGGCACGGCACGTAAACGGGAGCTCGAGCGCAAGCTCCGAAATGGAGAAGTTCGTATTCTATGTTGCACGGATGCCGTCGGAATGGTAAGTATTCAAGAATATCTTCGAACAATGCTGAGCTCGATTCCAGGGCTGCGACATGCGGAATATTTTCCGGGTTGTTCTGTGGAAACTTCCACCATCGTTCTGTGCATTAGCTCAACGCTCTGGTCACGCCGTTCGCGTGTTTGAACAGCTCGGTGAAGCCATTTTATTTGTCCCAGCAAAAGTCTTGAAGGATGGGTTCGCTGCGGAGGAGGCGCGTGTCGCCCGTGAAGAAGCTGCTGCACCCCAGAATCAGGAAGGTGAAGATTTCGTTCCGGAGCCAGAGGACGGCGTGGACATTGTCGCCGGTCAAGCGGTCGTCGTTGGAGAAGGAGGTGCCCGGGTGGAGCAAAATGCGGAGGCTGAGGATGCCGATCCGGAAGCCGTCGCTGCAGTCGAGAAAAAGAAGAAGCGAAAGGCAGCTCGACAGTCTGCCGCGGACGCTCTGGAAGCGAGTTTCTTGAGCAGGTTCTCATGCACTAAACAGTGCCGCAGAATTATCTGGGATGAGTACTTCAAGAACGGCACGAAAGGTGAGTGAAACACCTCACGTGTACGGCCAGTAACCAAACTTTGTGTGGCACCACCAATCGCTGTTGCGCCCGCAGGCGTGCGTTGCTGCGA
The DNA here is from genome assembly GCA_029204085.1 of Mycena sp. CBHHK59/15. Classification (NCBI taxonomy): domain Eukaryota; kingdom Fungi; phylum Basidiomycota; class Agaricomycetes; order Agaricales; family Mycenaceae; genus Mycena; species Mycena sp. CBHHK59/15. The sequence goes on from JARGXW010000213.1 coordinate 158,108, forward strand.
TGTGTGCGAACCTGAACGCTTCCCTGTTCCCCTGTTTGAAGTCGAGAAAATCCCTGGATTAAAAGGTGGACGAAAGCGTAAGTTTCCAACCGAGCTCTCAGACCTAATTCGCACCGGACTTCGCAAATGGAGTCGCGAGGTGCTCATGCCCAAATTATACCCAAAGGAGGCAGGCTTTTCGATGACCGGATCAGCTCTACTTCCCGATTCCACCATTGAGCAGCTTGCGATGTGTGGAGAGCGTGTGGACACGCTGCAAAATCTACAACAGCGCGCGCGATGGTTCCTGATGCCGAACCACGGAGATGAACTCCTACAAGAGCTCCAACGTATCTTCCAAGAACATGATGCGCATGTAGGTCCCGATGCGCCTGAACCCGATCCACCTGGCGACCTTTTCGACCGAATTATCGATGGTGGAGGAGTGGCGAGAGGAAGGGCTCGGGGGGACGTGGTGGTCGAACACGTGGGACGTCTGTCCGCGGACGAGGCACTGGCACTCGAGGACGACGTGCAACTGTTACTACAAGCGGGCAGCCACCAAGACGGGGTCGTAGTGCTAATGCTAATTAAAATTATCGAGTCCTAAATTCAAATATTAAAGTCCAACAACCTCCTGCGCCATGTCCAGAAGCTGATCTGCCATGCTGGTGAACTCCTCATCGTCGTGCAGCAGATCGTCTTGGTCAACCTCATCCAACTCCCTCTCAGTCTCATCCTGTACGGCCTCATCCTCCTCGTCCGACTCGCTTTCGGCTGACACTGATAATGTTTGCTTGTACGAGACTTTCCGTGTCTCCCGCCGAAAATTCTTGAATGCACCTGGCGTATTTGCGTAGGCGGCACCCGTGACCATGAGATCCCGAACACGCAGGATCTTGTCTTTTCCGGGTCGCTCCTTGACGTACGTCTGCAGTGTGTTCGACTCCAGCCAGCCCTGCAACTTGGAAATATCCTCGGCTGCATTGGGACTTGTGTGAGAGATGCCGTGGTGGGGAATTTTGAACTGGGTCTGCACGTTGCGCATGACATCCCGAAGGTTGAAAATAACCACAGCGATCATGCTCAGCCAATCCCAATTGCTATTGGATCCTCTTGCGTTGTAAATGACCTTTTCGACTATAAGCGGTTATAACCGGAAGCACAATCTCGAGACGAACCTTGGCCCAAAAATTCTGGTGCTCCTGCAGGAGGTCAATCTCTTTGAACCCATTGATCTTCCCGGTCAAATTAACCAGCCAGTTGTTCAAATAGGCTTCGCTGTTACCATCAATCAGGCACTGCACACTGCACAAAAGGATGAGCGTACCGAAGAGCAGGTGGCCATCGTTTTAAGTTGTTGATGAGCTCGAAAAGTGCGTCCGCGTACTTGGGCATGGACCCAGTCCCTCGGAACATCACCATCCAATGGGCAAGAATGTTTAGGACCATTCCGACGTCTCCGGATTTGATCGACGTCGTGAAAAGTAAGAGGAGGAGCATGTCGTGGTTACAGAGAATGGTATTTTCGAGTTGTGGGTCGCGCTCGGCCTCCGGTAGCATTCGCAGCTCTTCCACAGTACTAGCAGAGCATAGCTGTTCAACTACCACTTCGGAGACGGATTCGATATCTGCCCAGGATAAATTGGACTCCACCCACGAGTCCAACGAGTCAGCTCCACAATGAATTCGAAAGCCATCAAGGATGTGGGCCGGGAGTGAAAGCGTCAGCATTAGTTCATATGTAGGCCGGAAAGGAGCGAGTTTCTTTGCCTTCCATCCCACAGAAATAGACTTCCTGGACAGGAAGCTATTTTGCGTCCACAAAGAGCCGGGAAACTTTGAGTTGGGCTTGCCCCAGTGCTCGTTGACAGTCCCACGAGTTCCCGAGAGCTTGACGTGAAAAAGACCGAGCATTCCTTTCAGGTAACTTCCGTAGGCGTCCAGAAGCTCAGTATCTTCGCGTCGTGCAGCAATGGCCTGCAATAAATCAGGGACATGAATTGAATCGAAAAATGAGACAGGACCTTGTCTGTAAGATTCAAACTGAGTAGGTCGCCACCTGCAAACATGACACCGTGGGCTCGCATCCCAGCTGCAGTCAACTGGAGGGTGCGTGTCACCGTTGTGTCGATAACATCAATCGTGCCATCAAGGCTGGATTCATCAATCTTCATGGCAGGGGTAGGAAGATGCTCCGACTGATGAAGAGGAATAGCCCGGATGATGGGAACATCCCCGAGGTCGGCCTTGAATTTGGCAGCCAACGTTGGAAAGTGTTCCAGGAAGATTCGGCGGACATGCCATAAGGAGGATTGTCGGGCCTGAATGATATGTTCGACGGTGGGAAGTGTGTCCATTGGCTCAAAATCGAAGACGGGCCTCCGGTTGGTACGAGGTTCCAAGAGTTCGAGCTCCAGCTCGCCGCGCAGGACACCGTAAAGCACGATCAGTGTTGCCGTTGTTCCGTTCTCAAATGTATCCTTGGAGTTATGCCGCTGCTCCCCGACTTTGAATGCAATATTCAAGTTGTCCCAGACAATCATGCACGCTTTCTCCTGCACCATTCGACGGAGACGCGCCAATCCTTCCGCAGAAAGAGACTTGAGATCGTTGATTGCTTTGCTGTACGACACCGTCAAACCTGCATGAGCCAGAACATCGAATTGGCGACGCGGAGTGCTGCAAGCGAGGAAATAGGTTCCCATAATCTCTTGGAACTCGTTTGCGCGTTCGTTCCGGGCCTGCGCGAGCATACATAGCACGGTCACGAGCACCTGTTAACCCGTGAGAATGCGATGTCTGCGGATCGCGTCGGCACTCACAAGCTTGTTGTCCTCTCGCCCAACGTCGGACGTCATCCCCATGAGCATCAAGAGCTCACACAGATTCGGTGCCGCAATCGTTGCTTCAGACAGCATCTTGTCCAGCGACCATGTTTCCAATCGAGAGGAAAAATCCTTCGTCGAGTCCGGACGAAGCAAATCCGACAGTTTTGTACCTTCAGCCCTATCACTGGTAGGCTGACTTTGAGGGCCCATTTTTCGACCAACTCGGGTTGTTTCACGTGCAGAAGGTCCAGGAGGTCCGTCCCATGATCATGCAGGAGGCGCGAAGCATGCTTCGAGATGTCGCGGTCCGTGCTACCAAAGAATTCCTCGAAGAATTGGTAGGTGGATTTGCAGCCGGCGTTCTTGAGGGACTGCAGAGCTTCATGGACTCGTGCTGTACGCTCTCGGTCGGCCTTCACAGCTGCTATGACCTCTCTGGACTCTTTTTCTGCTGCCGCCACCAACAGTCGTTCCTGCATGACCCGGCTCTCCTCCGCTGCCGACTGCGCCGGAGTCCAGGTCTTCTGCTCTTTTTGTGCTATTCTCCGCCGCTTTACCTTGATGGACATATGCTGGCCTCCGGCACGCTTGGGAGGAGACTCATCAAATATAGGATTCGGGCCAGAGGATGGCTGCTGGACTGGCGGGGGAGATGGAGTCCGAGAAGCACGATCCGATGCAGCATCGACATCAGTCGGCATCTGGAGATTCGATTGGCCGGGAATAAGGACTTGAGAAGGCTCGGGGGACGATGTACAAAGGGTTTGGATGGCTAGGAACGCGGCTGCGACCGTCCAGAGGCGCATTTGGCCGAGCTAATCGGTGTAGCCGCAAATTTGCAATATTGCGTGTCTGTGCGATGTCTGACGCGATTTCCGTGTATGTTTTTGCATAGTACGCACCTTGAAGGCTATCAGAATCTTTTCTACTGTTCAGAATGAGGCCAAAAGATGCGTGAGGGAGTTTGGTGAAAAGAATCGTTGAAATTTTTTTAAGTCATTTTGATTCATCACGTGGTATTTCTGATGGCCCTTTCCAGTACTAAGTTCTCCCAGTCTCTACGTTCGAGCAACATTACCCCCGCTTTTTTTTTTTCTCTCTCAGTTTTTCTCCAATTGACTTAATTTTTTTTTGGCTGTATTCTTTTGTCTTGTTGCTCAACATAGAGACTGGTTACGAGTCTAGAATAGAGGTGGATGCGGATGGAATGGGATAATTAGTATCGAAGTATGCGCGCAGCTCGTCTGTTTGCGTCTCCAGATATTTTGCAAGGTCCTGATCGCTGGCGTAATCTTTGCGGAGCTTCTTGTAGTTGAAGCGAGGATCGAGAACTATGAACAATTAATCATTGAAGACGTCCAGCAAAGCAGTGGGTACGTACGAGCGGCCCAAATATAAAATGGAGATTGATCGTATTTGTAGTAGTAGTCGCTGAGCTTGCGGTAGGCTTTAGTCAAGCCCTCGACCAGCTCGGGAGGGGTGTCCTCAGGCAAGTCTGCCAACTTCTCTTTCAGTGTTCGTTGAAGCCCACGAAAGGTCGAGTGGGTTGACGAGAGCATAGGGCGCAAGGTTGTCGACATTTGGCTTGTCGCGGAGCGGAAGTTGAGAAGCCAGTCGGAGACCATCGTGATCGCGTCCCAATCCTGGACACTGAGCTCAGCGCCGTGGAGATCACGATTATTCGCAATGATCTGGGTGATTTCGGTGCGGTATTTAATTGTGCGACCTTAAGCAATATCAGCGGCTCTTCACGAAGCAATTGCAGACAAAACGGACTCATCATCTGGTGCGTTGATGACCAGCGCGTCTTGACATCCAGAATCAACATGTGGATGCCGGCAACGATCTTTTGGGGTGAAACCACTGCTGACGGCGTTGGGGGCTGGACCGGACAGCGCGAACAACCTTCCGAAGCTTCACTACAGCTCAATATTTTTCCCAGTGAAATGCCGCAAACAGCGTACCTTCCGCACAGAGGCCTTGATTCCAATGGGCATGGGTCCCACCGCGTCTTCGTCTTCGTCGTCGATCCCCACGGCGTCTTCATTGAGGTCCTCGGCATCGGGTGCAGCCGTGACAGAGTCTTGATAAGGTGAAGCATGAGTCCTTTTCTTCGGGCTCTTCTCAACAGCGCCGATTGCTTCTAGAAGCTGGCCAAGAACGTCAGTCAGGCAATGCGGCGAGCAAATAGTTCACACCTGAATGACGGCAAGGTGAACCGTGTGAGGCATGCATCGCAGACGCGAGTTCTGGGCCGAAAATTTGATGTTTTTCTCTTTGCACTTGTGTTCGATGGCTTCAACAAGAGTGTCATTGTTGGTGGTGTTGTCCATCATGAAAGAAAGGACCTGGATGTTCGCACTCAATCAATTGAATGCAAACAACGAGAAAAAGCCAACTTACACGACCAATTAACCCAAATCTCTCCAAGGTCTCCCATACAACATCCACCATGTTTTCGCCAGAATGTTCTCCCATGAGCTCTTTAAAATCAATCAGGACTTCCTCTGATATGACGTTAAGTGAAGGCGGGCTGAAAACAGAAATTTATTTACCAAGCTTTCCATCGTTTGTGACATAATGAACCACGATCGCAAGGAATGCGTAACCATTTGAAGAGGTCCAAGCGTCAAGCGAAATCGAAACCATCGCTTCAAGAGACTGCGAAATACGGTCAGCTCGACCTGAGACTCGAAGCTCGACCCTTACTGCAAAGAATGACTTCAATTCAGCTTCTAGCGTATCCCCCATGTCCATCACTCGCCGCTGGACAGTCGTCGCGGAAGGAATATTCAAGCCAGATATGCAGCGATGGACATATTCGAGAAGACAGCGAAATTCAGGTCGTTCAACCTCTTGGAACAGCTGGTCACAAGAAACTAGCCACTCAACGAGCAGCTGTTCAAATTTTGCTTGATTCCAGTTACCCTAAGCTTGGTGTCAATGGGGCTTTCACAAGGTAGATCCACACTCACGAGGCTCTTCTCGCTCGCACGCCCGAATGCCTCTTGGAGGGTCTGTTGACGAGGATCGCTGGCGGCGGCGGCGAGCTCGCACTGCTGAATAAACACGATTAGATCAGGTGTGTCCGCGAAACTTGTTCGCCCCGTTGCGATTGCCTCCTCTTGTTCCGTGACCGGGCCGTTTCGCGTCTTAAATAGTTGGAATAGCCGATACATATCAGGGGAATGGGTCTTCAGGTGCCCGGTTAAGCCTGAATAAATCCGTTAGTGGAACAATACATTCATAAACTTTCTCACCATTGAGACTGTAGTGCATCGCACTCGAAATCTTGAGTACTTTCTTAGATTCACCATGACGGCATCGATAGAATTTGTCGCCCGGCTTAGCCTCGGCCTCTCGCTCCTGCTTAGTCTTGGTGATGTTCTCGAAGAAGTGCCAAATAGGATTTTTCAGCGGTGTCGTCATCTTCCAGCAGTAAATATGGGTGGACGGCTATAAGATCACGAACATACCTGAGCTGTCGATGTGGAACCTGCAGGTTGAGCCGCGTTCACGGTGTCCGAAGTCGAAGAGGTGCTGGTCCTCTTCTTCTTACGTGGCCGCTTCGTCGCGTCGCTTTCCTTCCCGTGGCGTGAAGTACCGGCTGGAATTGTCTTTGTGGGAAGGCTCTCCGCAATCTGGACAAGATTTGTGTAAGAGAGAACAATGACCCGCAAGAAGACGTAGATCTCGTACCTCCTCATGCGTCATTTTGGCTTCTGCCTCACTGTCAGACTCGCTATCGTCAGAATCACTGCCCGAATATTCCGTGTCTTCGGAATCGGAAACAGAAATTGCGCGCTGCTTGCCCTTCTGCTTTGTGTTAGCCTTGGGCTTCGACTTACGCTTCCGTCCACGGGGATTGCCATCATTGTCTTCCTGTTCAGCCAGAAGAGCGTCCTTCATACGCTGGCTCTTATCACGCCTTGGCCGAGAGGATGTTCCTGGAAACTGGATCAGCACGAGCACAATAGTCAAGGAATTACCATACCAGACGCAGACAGTGCCGGCTCCAAACCCGGATCCACTCCGAAATCAATTTCCGACGCCGCCTTGAGGGTTCCATCCGAATTTAATGCACACTGCTCCCAACCATTCTTGTCGACCACTGCATCTCAAATTTCATCGACACACAGAGAGTACGAGAATATAGATGAAAGATTCATACCACTTGAACCCCCCAGAAGTCGGGGTGGCATAATAAAATGCCGAATGCCCCCAACACCGAGAGCAGACATGGTTTCTGAAAATTTAAGTGGACGCCAGAGTCCAAGCAGGTAAATGGATCCCTGCTGACTACACGGGGTATACCTGCGATGACAGAGAGCTTCTCGGATGTCCGATACCGTGGTGGTGGGAGTCACCGCTTGCGAACTGTTATTCACGGGAATTAAAAAGCGTGCTTGGTGCGACACGTCAGCACCTTCGGCCCCGGCTGCCCGAAAGAGAAAATCGAACCACTTTGGGTTGATTTAGGGGCCGTACATCTTTTTTTTTTTTTTTTTTTTTTGGAGCGTTTGGGATAATGAAATTCAGTCTGCAGAAGCATTCAAAAAGTCATCTGCTGGGTCTACTAGAAAGTTCTAGTTAATGCCGGACATCAGTAAAACAACAGGTTCGTCTTTGACGTCTTTGGCATCTTGGCCAGGACGCCAAATACGCCAAAGATGTATTTTTTTCAAAGACACACATCTTTGGCTAGGCAGGTTAAAAAGTCTTTGACAGGACATCTGTCTTGGGAAAGATGTCAAAGACGTGTGTCGTCTTTCCCAAGACGTTTCTCAAAGATCCCAAAGATGGTCTGAATCACAACAAAAGAGCAGGAAAATTTGCATCAAATTCATCTCGGCACCCGTGCAACACACAATGCACTAATCAAACCACTACGTATGACGTCGGAATCCTCTTCAACCGGTACCATCTACATCATGCCCTCCACATCCGAGGTCCAGCTCGAAGAGGCCCTGGGGCGCTTCTTGATCTCAACCCAGTGGAGACTTCCGAAGGATCTGCCAATGATGCCCCTGGAGCAGGCTGAGGAATTTGGTCGAGCGACACTTGAGTTACTGGTTTCAACTGGAGCGTGGGTCCGAATGTCGCCGCAGTGAAATTTGCCGGCGCCGGTGGGACAGTATGTTACCGTTCGCCAGAAGATCAGTTTGCGCTCAGCCTACATTGACATCAGTTAGTGGCACTAAAATAAGGTGTGCGACCGCACACCGGTTTTACAGCTATAAGAGTGCCCTTGGGCCCGGCCTCAGAACACTCGTATTCAAGGGAATGGAGTAGACGATAGATTGGTGGGCCGCATATGCGAACACGAAAATGAGAAACCCTTAAACGTGAGAAACCCTTAAACGAGTAACACAATAGCTGACACACCTTTTTCGTTTCGCCGTTGCCCCACTGCTCCCACTGGTAAGGATCGCGCCTAGGCTGCCTCGATAGTTACTTGTGCTCGAAGGATCTACAAGAAAGGAAAGTAAATGAGCAGGGTATAATTAGAATAGGAAACATACCGAAATGTACCCGTTCTCGAACGTGGCAAGAAGGATACAGTGGCTGCATGCAACGTGCCTTGTGGTGCGACGATGTATCAAGAGCACAAGAAATCGGGATAAATTGAAGAGGAGCTGGATCACCACACTCGAGCCAGAATGAAAAGCCAGGAGATGCAGTGAATGAGCGCCAGAGGATGGGACAGAGCGTCTTGGGTATATCATTTGCGTGCATATCATTTACAGGGAAGAAGAGGCTCTGAAGGACTCTTGAAGACTCTTGAGGTATTTTGAGTTTGAGTCTGGTCTGAAGGCCATAGTACTACTACTAATAGTAGAGATGGGAGGAAGTAGACAGCAGTGGGGGAAGGATGGAGAGAGCACGAGAGTAACGAACCAGCTGATGGGTGTTGCCAGGCACGTCATGTCCGACGTCGGATCATGATCGAGCGGAGTTTGAATGACTTGCAACATTTTGTGAACCTCTCTGTCCATTCTCGACCTATCTTGACTTGAGCAAATGACGGCCCCCTGCCGCTGACCGGAACATGAAAATTACTTCGAAAACATTGCGGCTTCTACATTGTCTTGTGGTTTCCCTCGGTTGCCATTCCCTCGGTTGCCACGATAGAAAGTGAATATCTATTTGCAACTTGAAGAACACACAACGGTTGATATATCCAGAGTACCTGGGACTGCAGAGAAGAAAGGTGTCTTATATTCACTCAGCACATAAAGAATATTTCTCTCCAAGACCAACATTTTCTGCAAAGACTTGAAAGACGATTCACCCAAGACAAGGACGTCCAAAGATGATTTGCCAAAGACCTAAGACGTCTTCCCAAGACCAAGACGGCTCCCAAAGACGAAAGATGCCAAAGACGAACCTGTAGTTTTACTGATGCACGTATGGCACCCGTACACGGCCGTACTGATACGGCTCGATACGGTTCCACTTGCGGGTGGCGCCTGTAACCGTATGAACGTGCACCAGGAGGCTATACGGGACAGTTACGGGTTGCCATATGACCTGTAACCGTATACTGTATTATACGGTTACGGTGGGGAGCCCTACAGGTGCCTTGAGGCACATTCGTCACTGTGGCCTGCTCAGTCTAATTGTCCATGTCAGACTTAGCAGTGGTAGTAAGTCAAATACAGAGACTTTTGGTGGGCGGGATTTTCGGACTGAGCTTGGTGTAAGGTAAGTGTCAGAAAGTTGGGGTGAGCCTCTCCACGGCAGCTGGCCGATAACATCTACAAACAGCATAGCCATATTTGTAAGCAATTCCTGAGAAATTCAACATGCATCCTTCAACATCATAAGAATATTCATCCGCTGCATGCAGCAAGCTGAGAAAGTGTACTGAAGGTCATCTGAGAGGTTATCTCATTTTAATCCACTTGAATTCATGTCTCATAGCATGAGTTTCCATGTTTTGGCCATATTCCTCAGAGACTTGGTTTACTAGTCCCAACTTTCAGTATAGTGTTTATATGACAAGAATCCATGGCCTTAACAACTCAATGTATTTTATATATCATGTTGAAGGATGCATATTGAATTTCTCTTGAACTGATGGCAATTGTGGCTACGTTGTTTGTAGAAGTTATCGGCCAGCTGCCAGGGAGAGGCACACCATAGAAAGCAAAATCTCGACCTAGGTAAAAAGGTTAGCAGAAAGGAGATAAATCAGGAGCTCAGTCAAAATTTGTGAAAAGTTGATCTTTTCTTTTGAAATGAAACTGCCATAGAAATGTGAACAATCAGCAGCTGTTTCAAAGCCAAGATCTTTATTCACTCTCAGCAAGGTAATAAAGGGCTGCTGAAAGATCGACTTTCTTCAAACAAAGGAATTTAGGAAAAGACCACTGAAAGTAGTGCTGTCCAAATATGATATGAATACGAAAAACCACGTATCATATCATATGCATATCATATCACCATCCTCGGGGCTGTATCATATCTGTATTATATCTTCCACATATTTATTCTGTGATATCTGATATGATATGAATATGATATGATTATTCGTGAATATTTATGACTTCCAGGTAGTTCAGACCCACACTGAGCCCCGACTTCAATCATTCCCATGCTACGTACCTGCCTACCTTTGTGATGATACATGGAGGAATTTTCGGCACTCATTGATGTTTGATTGTCCTTCAAGGTGTGTTTCATATCACTTTCATGCTTGAAAAAAGGGGTTCCACAGCAATACTAATCACAGGAATGGCAAGAATATCCCTTGCTACGTGTAGTACAGTCAGTATTGTGCCCTTGTTTTGCTAGTGCACATATTGAGCTATTGCAAGTACAAGTATTGAAACATGACAGCATACTTTACATCATCCCAGTGGATCGTCAAATCCAGGTGTTATATCTGTGCACTCCAGCTCTGGTCTAACTCCACCTCTGCGATCTCTGTTCCCAGTTCTTCCAGATTTGCCCCAATTCCGGTCTGGATCCGGATTTCTGGAATCGTTCAGACCATTCTGGACCATCACTATACCAGCACATGACACCATTGGAACCCCTGTGGAAATCTCCGACCATTTCTGGACTCCAGATCAAACTTTGTTCGGTCTCCGATGCTGCTCTGAAGCATCTTGGGGTTTTCACACAATGAAGGTCTACAGAGCATTTCCCCTCAATTTCCTCTCTTCTCCGCATGATGCTTTACAAAGTATTTTCCTGTTTATCCATTTATCCGGAATTCACTTATTGTCTTGAACTTCACTTCACTTCTACTTCTCCATTTGGACAGTGACTTATTGTTACACCTAGGTCACATTACTTATGCTTACTATGACTCTCCTATTGTCTCGGACTAATCCTTCCCAAGCTATTGTTACTCTTATTGTTTCTTCCTTTTCATCCTCGACAATTAGCTTTCATGTATATATACCACTTAGGTAGCTCCAGCACTTCAGCTGGAAAATTAATGTTGTTTCCATGTTTCCTTTCATGGACTGAGTCCTTCACTTTCAACCTCATCCTCAACTCAACTCCAGAGTTATGCCCAAACCTCTGGACGTCGTCTTCGTACTTTGCCTTTACTACTGGTCCATTTTCCGGTCCATTTCTGGTTCACCTCATTCTTCTCCATCCTTTGCATTTGCCTCCATTTGACCCTCCAGTTCACCTCCGGTCATCCCTCTGGTTCCCACACCACTCTGATGGAACTCCGGTTTCCTCCAGTTTATCTCTGGGAACTTGCCCCTCGTTCCTGGGCAAGGCATCAATCTTGTTGCCTTTTCTGGAGTAGCTCTACTCAGATCAGACTTCCGAGTCATGGAGTGTTTCCATTCTAGTCCCAGCTTGACAGCCAGACAGTTGCACACCCTTCTGAGCTGTGGTGCTTGTGAGAACAGCCAAATCTTTGCCTCTGGTCCTTTTCCGGTTTCCGAATGTCTTCCAGATCTGGACCCTGGCTGGACTTCTTGTCCCCCTCTAGCTCAGGATATAACACCACACTCAACTGGAGAAATTCAACCCAAGTACATCTCGACTTCATCCATACCCACCAACAAGATTGATTTCTTCCTCTTAGCATGGCCTTGCATTGGTATACAGAAGAAATAAAGAGTGACAGAATTAGGTGTTGAATTGTTCTAGTGAAAATGTTTGACTGGAAGCCCAGAATATAAAAAAAATATAATGACATCCTGCCTGGCATATCATGTTATGTGCATATCATATTCCCCTGTATCAATATCATCTGTCTATGTCTTGAGCCATATCATATCCGTATTATCTCATATTTAATCATATTATTTGATATCACGAGACAGACCGCCACTTTGCTCTGGCATTGCGGAACGCAAGACAGGTTGAGAAGAAAATTTTCAGCTCGTGCGGCCGTCCAAGTGAGGAACAGACTCCATGATAGGATGATTTTGCCACGAAGACAGAGCTTTATTCATTCAGCATAAGAAATCTACATGAGGGGATGTGCAAGTGGTAAAAAGTTCCGCACTGTACTGGCAAATACTAGCAAATGTTTCATCCAGAGACTTGAAGGGGAGATTGAATGCCAAGTAGAATCATAGGCGAGTGAATAGAGCGAAGAGGCTATCCTGCCTGCGGGAGCCAGCAGTTCGACGAGCAAATGAAATTGATCCCGTTCCCATGACCATCCTGGCCGTAGAACCGGAAAATTTGAGAAGAGCAGGGGCATCAGGAAACAATCATTGGATTGTTTGAGAAATTATTGATGTGAGAGGACAGAGACAACCCAGAAAGATGCAGCAGAGTTCAGTCGAGGCCAAGTACACAGCAGCAGACAGAGATTTGGCAGCCTGGTGACTAATGATTTGAAGATGGGCAAAGTGGCAAAAGATTAGCATTCCGCACGACAGCAGGACCGCTTTTATATGTCAAGGATCTGCCGGGAGAACTACGTGGCCTCATGGCTGGAATAATAGAATCAAACTGCGCCGGAGGCAGCAGCAACTGCGATCCGCTGCGTCTTGTCACGAAAGAACTGTGCAGAGGTCAGCTGTTCCGTCGCAAATGAAAAGGCTGTCGTGTGAAAAGCAGAAAATCGACTACAACAAAGGAAATGGCATTGTGTGGCAACCAATGGACCAATTTTCGCAAACCAAAATCCTATATTTGACTTCACTACCATTACTAAGTCTGTGAGCCTCGAAACAGCGGCTGGGGAGGGACCTGGTGTTTCTGTTGAGACATGGGTTGTTTAAACAAAGCTGGTAAGGATACTGTGGTTTCCATTGATGGTCCACAAGACCTTTGGAATACTGCAGAGCGCAATTTTTCAGGTGTGGACATATTTGATGTCCCATGTACAGCACATTTTGACGCTCATCTTCTTTTGTTTTCTTCCAGCTCTCGTATTTTAGGCGTAAGTCATGCCACCCGCTCGGCGTGTAGCCAGCTAATGAATTTCCAGCGGATAACTACACCGAGACGGGATTCAAACCTTCCTTTACCGTCATCGAATATGGGCTTGGAGTCCTCCCAGAATTCTTGACGTGGGTTTATCTCTCTTGCTTCACATACAGTGCTAACAAAGCTGCAGGTGTATGCTCCTCAATCTCACATACTTTACATCCAGAAACGATGCGCCAAGGCGTCAGCCAAATGAGATGAGTACAGAAAGCTTGGAGCTGCAAAAGCCACTGGTGTAGACGAAACAGCGATGTCTCGATGGGCGGTGGTGCTGGACACCTGCCAGACTCAAATTCCTGATAATAATGTGAATAATTCTGTGCCAAAATCGTCTTGCGCATTACAGCCGTTTGCAGAACAACAGGTGCGGCCCCAAAATTTACCATTTTGGGACATTTTGCATATATCAGCTGCCCTGCCCTGGTCGAATTCCTTTAAAACAGGGATCAATCGATTGGGGCTGCGACTCCGCACCAGATGGACACCTTTGATTTCTTCATCTTCTATTCATTTTGCCCTTCCCAGGGAATTATGATGCAGCCGAGCTCTTATATCATGCACTTGGCAATTCAATTCCCTAGGGGATCTTTGTACATTCCTGGTGAACGGAATCTGTAGCAACGAATCATTTGGCGTGTACTTTCAAATTGCAGGTTCTCAGAATGTCTGCCCCCAACTCTGAGGGCCGAGAGTCCTTCCAAGCCCCGCGATTTCCTCTGCGACAATCGCACCCAACATAGGTGTGTCTGGGTTTCAACACATTGGTTAGGGATACCAACGCCGCCAGGGACGCGTTTGAAAGACTTGGACCCGTTTTTCTGCGGAATACGTTAAACGCCAGCATCGGTGTACGTGTATAATCTGGGTTCATTACTCCCTCTCCTACGGCATCCTCTCGATCTCGCCTCGCCGCCATCGTGATGGCCGACGCCGCGGGCACTCTCAGTAGCTACCGTTCGCTTTTCACGATGTGCACAGATAGCAGCGCAAATTCTTCTACGTGTATACGGGCGCCGCTATGTATGTTTCAACACGGTCGACTTTGCTTTACAGTTACAGTGTCCTTGGACTTCCTGCGCAAACCGGACTGCACATACATACTTTTTTCTGAAAAATCCCGGCCGCTCATCAATCGTCCCTGACTGTCTGTTAATACTGGCCACCAACAATAGTCTGGATGGCATTACCGCTCAGAACCCCTGGGAACTCATTCGCTGCCGGATCAATCAAGGGCGGTGCCCGTCCCCACTAACAGATGTTTCTCGGATGACGGAGGTGTCTACGAGACTACATCCGTGGGTTCATTAATGGAGGCTGGCGTTCAACGACAGGAATGAAGATGCAGATCATCTGAACGGTGAGTGGTGGGCTCCCACGGTATGCTCAGTGTTTGCCGGATGTTCCACACGCGTAGCGATACTGTGCATGTGTCGATTCTACGAAGTCGGCATGCACCAGGAACGAGCAAGGTAATTGGCACTGGGCAGATACAGGCTCTGTCTATCTTGATACTGATTCTTATCCTGATTTCGTTCCTAAATATTGATCCCGCCACTTCAGTGACAGTTGGACCACCATTCAACGGCTGTTTCTGCGCTGACAGATCGACAGCCTCCGTCTTCTATACGTATATGCTATATACATTTGGCCGCCTATATAACTCAGCATTGGGAAGCGTCAGTTCAATCATGGCCCTCACCTCCGCCCTCTTCGCATTTCTTCTCCTGACGGGGGCAGTGTCCCTTAACGTCCCGGGATGTCTCCCGGACGAAGACGCCACCATCATCTTCGAGTCTATATACATCGTTCCCGACCCAACCATTATCATAGGAGGGTTCACAAATTTGACGATGACATACTTTACGTGTCCCGGTCGGCAGACACGGGCCCCGGAAGGACGAGCGCTTCAAGAGAGGCAGACCCCGATTAATATATGTGGGCCGATAAACAATGGGGAGGTTTTCGATGGTGGGTTCCTTCGCAGCCTGCAGAGATGTGCTGGGAGTGTCTGATTCATTCGGTTCATCATTCGATTTTCTAGGCCTATTCACGTTCACCTGCAACCAGACATCCGGAAATCTGCCAAAACTCGGGGATTGCAATATCATTGACGGTGCGATAGTCGACAGTGAGTTTGGTCTTACCCTTCACCTGTTCACTTCCACTTCCATAGAAATTGCTTACGATGTATCCCTCCTCAAGGCTTTCTTCGGCCCATGCCAGTCACCATCCCCGCCCTTTCTGGAGTCGTAATGACCCTTCTGAATAACACCTGCGCCTTCGTATTTCCGAACGACGATGCAAATGACATCTATGATATTTGTTTCCAGAATATGGTCAGTACAATGTGCAAAACTCCAATCTGCCTTCTCTCTCAACTCGCAACTTTGCAGCCCGATCTGGGATTCAACATCATGGAGGAGTGCCCCACGCCCCAGCACGATGGGTTCGTTGGCTCTGTGCGCTCGCCCGTCCAACCGGGTGTGCAGAATTGGGAACTGCAGTGCGTTTCTTTCTCTGCTCTTTCTCACGGAGCAACCGTGTTCTGATTCCTTGGCGTTGTGGTAGCATTGTATCCTCAAGTTCCTTAGGCAACATGTGTGTAGGCACAGCACCTGGCTGTTCCGTGTAAGGCCCTCCGCAGTACCCTCTAGCGCGTCGTGGGCAGTGGATCCGACGTGCTGACCTAGTGCATCCATAATTCTTCCGATAGCAAATGCATTCTTGAACTTCCATTAAAGATCATCTTCTCATAATAATGACAGCTACTGTTGGAGGATATACAAGACCCGGCCAACACACACATTCAAGAGCAAGGCACATTTAGCTGAGAGGCGGCACATTCAGATCAAAGTGCCGCCTTTGAACCAAAGCCAGCACTTGCCTTTTAGAAATGTGCCGCCCTTGGCAGGCACAGCCTTGTTGCACGCTGTCACGTCCCGACTTTTTCTCTTACCACCACCACCCCCACCCAAACCGCCCCGCCGAGGCATCGAGACGGGGTTTTTGAGGTGGGGACTACCGAGTTGTGAGCGGGGATTCGTCTCGCATCGTGCAGGCAGGGACTTCAAGCAGATCCAGTACGTCCTGCATACAGGGATTTTGTTTCAATCGCTGAGCGGTCTCGGACAGCGTCGAGGGATGGGCGGCAGGCAGGATAGGACGGAGACGGGAGGGTGGAGGCGCGCGGGTGGATGGAGGCAGCAAAACCAAGGTAAGTGAATCGTGCGCCCCCGACCTCGATATCTTGTGTGACTCGATTCCGTGCAGACGAGGATGCAGGGTATTGCGGAGTACTTTTGCACTCCTCCAGTTATGTCCAGCGCTCTGCGTCCCGCAGACGTTGTGCTGGCTCGGGGGGCGCATATCTTGTGCCCATTCGACCTCCCAAAGGTGGGATTTGGACTTGGCAGAGGCCCAGCGTGGCATTGTAGGCCCCTACAATGTAGGGAGAGTGAAGGTTTGCTTTTATTTTAGCAAATTCATCTGTACAGTCTTTGTAGTGTACGAATATAATATGTGTGGTGTCTATCTACTTACGCCTATTCAAATATTTGGGCTGAGGGAGACGCACAGGATGCGTAGGGTGTTTTGCAGGATCTTCATCCGGTTGATGTTTTTCAAACCATCGACGGTTTGAATCCCATGTGTTTTTTCTCTCTCTCATTCTCACTCCAGACTGCTTGACGCTCCTTCTACTCCATCCCGCTAAGAGATAAATAAACCGAAGCTATTCAAAAATACCTTGCACCAGAGCCAGCCGGGACGGCAACCCAGCATCGGAATGTGCCGTCCTTGAGTTGAAGCACGGCACATAAGCTGGCGAACGTGCCGGGCTTCGGCGAATGTGCCACCTCTGATCTGAATGTGCCGCCTCTTGAATGTATGTGTTGGCCGGGTCTCGTCCATCCCGCCATCTCCCTGCTAGCGGAGCTTTCTCCCCCGACCGTTCTTCAGCTTCCTCTCACCCTCGTCTGTCGTGCGGAGGAGTCGAATAAGAGTCGAATACGAGTATCGTCGTCGAATCGCGACGCGCGGCCGACCCCCTAGGATCGTTGGGAGCCTCATACTCACATGGCAGGCGCGGTATACTAGTTCAGAGACGGACATCTGGCCCAACAGAGAAGGAGGGACACCCGAAACCTTCATGTATTACGACTCTACTGGTACGTCTCATCTCGTGGAGTTACCTTCAATGCTGAACAATGTCACCTCGCAATAGGCCATGAATTATATCTCAGCGGGCAAGCCGGCTCGGACTCGACAGGCCGGCAAGTTGTCCGTCACGAGGACCTATTAGGAGGAGAAGCTCACCTCTGTCTGATTATTCCGTGGTCGTTCACTGCCAGCTGCGTCTGAAATCAAATCCATCACTTTGTTCGACTTACTCTGACCTGGTACCACCACAACGAATTGGGAAGAGTACGCGGATGATGAATGAATTTATAATTGTATGAACTGCTCTGGCTGGAGTGTGTGCATTCCGCTATCTGCGCGCCGGCTTTGGCTGACGGTCTTGCCACCTCGCCAACAAAATTAGCCAGGCACTCGCACTGATTTCTATGCTCTTTCCCCGCTCAGAGACTCGTCGCACTCTAATTCTTACCGATGAGGAAGCGTGCTGCAGGTCCTGAGTTTCCGGTTGTTGATTTCCTCGCCGCCATCATGGTAGAGTAATGACGGATACAAGACAGACCTCCGCTTCGCTCCGGTATTCGGAAGCGTGAGAGGAACAAAGCCGCAATTCCCTTTGCCATATATAACAATAGTACTATTTGGAGTCCGTGTGGCCATCGATCTTAAGACAGGAAATAGGAAGAGGAACCTTTATTCAATTGGAATGGAAAATACAGGTATCGAGTGTTTGGGGGTGTTGAGTCGAGAGTATTTGGGCAAGGATTGGCTTGCCAGGACTGCAGGCAAAATGTGAAACCATCAGCCACCACAGCTTGACGTGCTGGGGCGGGAAACAGGAGACATGAGAGAGCGCAGTAGATGAAGAAGAGTCCAGGAGAGCAGAGAGGGCAGAATCTTGTGGCCAATGGCTTGAGGAAACTTGAAAATTGTTACCAGCGATGAGTCCAATGAAAGAATTTGCGAAACAGAACCGAGAAGAATCCCGTATTTTGACGATGATTACTTGCGACCCAGCATGGAGACGACCAGCATTGAAGTAACAGTTTTGAGTTGAACCAAAGTAGCGGTGCATCCCCAGCTGCAGCCGCAGCGGTAGAAAGGGTCCAGAAATCAGACCAAAAATTGAATAATTCAAAGGCGAGGCAAGTGGGTAGCACTTTGCCTTTATGCCATTTTTATATATGAAGAAACTGCCGGGGGGATACGCGGCCTCTCGGCCGCATGATTAGAATCATGCTGCGCCGTGGGCAGCAGCAACTGCGATCCGCTGCGTCCTGTCAAGAAAAAGCTGCGCGCGGGTCAGCTGTTTGACGGCAAAAAGCGGAGAGAGTCGTGGACGAAAGGGGTTAATCGAAGAGCAAGAGCAGAGGAAAAACAAAAGGAGAAAGGCTACATGGGGATACAGCACAGCCGAACGAGCAAAATCTTAAAGAACGGTTAATCCCGCGATCACGGCATACAGTAATCCACGAACTGCCTGCCGCCGCGACGCGTCACTTTTCCGTTGCTCAATGCTCTCGGGGCCAAATCCACTCACTGTCAGCGCGGGAGTGCCGCTGACGCGTAACTTGACCATCCGGCGGCAAATGCGAGTTGAGACCGACAAGCGCTCACGGTTCAGGCACCCTACAATTCAACATGAAAGCCCGGTATTCTCGGTGATTATTCACTCGCGCAGCCGACCACTTAAAAGGGCGTGGAGGTCGCTATGGACACTAAAATCGTCATGCCCCGACCATCAGCAGCCGCGGGGGTTCTCTTCTTGTCTAGTTTTACTCTCACCTCGGCGGTATCGGATTGGCGCACTAATTGCCTCTCCCTTAAAACGAGTCTCCATCTCGATAACACCACGATCCTCAACACTACATACATCGCTGCACCCACGAATATCACGACGCCCGGTATCTGCCAGTCAACTGCCCCAGTCACTTCCGCACCTCTGTGCCGCGTTCAGGTCGTCATAAATACCACATCAAGTTCTGCAGTCCATGCAGAAGCATGGCTCCCCGATACTTGGTACGGCAGATTCTTGGAAGTAGGCGACGGTGGACTGGGCGGATGTGCGTCTTCTCTGAAGTCATGCAATCGCACGGAATTAATCCCAAACCTATTACAGGCATTGACTACGCCGCGCTGGACTACACCACTGCCCTCCACTTTGCGTCGGTGGGCACTGACAACGGGCACGACGGGGGCAGCGGCGCCGACCCTGGCGACGCGCACCAGTTCCTCGACCATCCAGAAGTCATTAACGATTTCGCGTTCCGTGCCATTCACGTCGGCGCAGTGATAGGAAAACAGATCGTGCAAGCCTACTACTCCCGGGCGGCGGCGAAATCCTATTTCCTGGGATGCTCCACAGGCGGGCGGCAGGCCACGCAGGCTGCGTTGAAGTTTCCCGACGACTTCGACGGCATCTTGGGCGGCGCGCCGGCGACGGACTTCAACAACGCGATCGGTGCGTTCGGGATGATATCGCGCTACTTCGGCGCGCCTACCACGCACGCGGAGGCGTCTCCGAAATGGATCCCGGCTGACCTGTGGGTGCTGGTCTCGGAGGAGATTCTTCGTCAATGCGATGCGCTCGACGGCGTGGTCGATGGGATTATCACGGATCCTGATGCTTGCGAGTTCCGCCCGGAGGCACTTCAATGCACCAGCGATGAAACGGCAAACTGCCTAACGCCGATTCAGGTCGAGGCATTGCACAACCTGTACAGTCCGCTGTATGGACTGCAAGGCCAGCTCCTTTACCCTCGTTTCCCTCCTGGTGCGGAGGCCGACCCCCTTGCAACAGCGACAATTCCAGGTATGGCCCCCTTTCTTTCGGTATGTCTTTCACCCTCGTTGGTTTCTCCTGAAATTGACTAGATGATATTTTAGAATTGGTTCCGGTTCGCGGTGCTTAACGTCACGGAACACGACTTCTCGACCTTTGGCCTGGCGGATATCGAGGTAATGGACGAGATAAATCCAGGAGGGATCGCCACCTTTAACGGCGATCTCTCCGCATTCCGCAACCGTGGCGGCAAGTTTCTCACCTACCACGGAAGCCGCGACCCAGTACGTTTGAGTTCAATTCCAGCCAAAGCACGGTCTCATCGCCAATAAAGCTTCTACCGGCAACGAACTCGAAGCGGGTGTACGATTTGATAGCCCACACGCTCTCGCTTCCCCTGCTGGACGACTTCTATCGCCTCTTCCTGATCCCCGGGATGGGGCACTGCGGCAACGGGTTGGGCGCCAACGCCTTCGGGCAGGGCATCCTCGGGTTCGGGGTGGATGGGATCGCCGTGAACGCGTCGTCGCACAATATTCTGTTGGCGCTCGTGGACTGGGTGGAGGGCGGTGTCGCAACGGGAACGATAATCGGGACGGCGGCGAATGGGAGCGTGCGCACGCACTGCAGATACCCGCAGCGCAGTGTGTGGGACGGAACCGTGTGGATTTGTAGAGACTAACTAGCCATACTGTCAGCATCGCGCGAGTATTTGGAACTGTTGAGAATCACCCCTTCCTGCTGCCTCCGTGGGATCACGTCTTTTTTTCTTTTTTTTCTTTTGTGGAACGTTGGATAGTCAAGAACGATAGCATCATCTGGATGCTCTCCTTCCATGTCGTGCGTTGCCCTCGGGCAGCGTCCGACACTTCCAGGCCAACCTTGTTGTCCGTTCTCAACCCGTTGGTTTGAGGCCAGAGGAATAATGCAACCACCCGAGGAAATGCGCAACTGCACGCGTGCCCGAAGCTTCGCGACACGACGTGTGGGGCTCCGGTCTCCTTGACTCGGGGGGTCTGGCGGCGAGGCCGCCAAACCCCCGTCATCGTCAATTCATCGACCGATACCCACTAAAACCCCGGTCTCCCAGGTCCAGTCTTTAGGGAGATTGGCTCCGTTTCGCTCTGTTGCTTCCGCCAACTCGATTATTCTCTTCGTCAACCACACTTGGTCTCTGATTTGTCGTCCTGGGACGTATCCAGCCTGGTTCGGGTGGATCAAATCTGATGCGACTTGGGCCAGCTTACAGCTGTTTCCGAAAACCTTGAGACTGGTGCTTTTTTTTTGCGTGGGTTGACTTTTGATGGAGTGCTAAGAATTTCCGGTTTGGGTTCGGATCAGCCACCATTTCGGGATGGGCCCAGCCTAGCCCTTCCTCTCAAAATCATAGGATTTGCCGACATAAAGTCAGAGACGGTTGGAAAGGTACTGTAATGACTCCATGGCACTCACAATTGGGTATCCCTAGCCAAAAAGCCTTCTTTTGGTGTCAACATGAATATCTGAAAGAAACCGAAACGCTGGCGGCCTGGGCTTGGCGATACCAAAACCAAAACCGGTAATCCTTAGCATTCCATCAAAATTCAGTGTGCGCAAAAATCTTTCACCAGTGTCAAGGTTTTCGGAAACAGCTGTAACGGTGAGCGCTTTGGTGAACACTTTGTAGTCTGTGTTCAGCAGGGAGATAGGCCTGTAGTTTGCGATGTCCGCCTTGTCGTTTTTCTTGTAGAGTGGACACATCCAGCTTTTGGAAAGCCGGTGCCTTTTATCATCCCGTGTGTCTCAATATCGTTGTAGACTTGCAGCATCGCATTGAGTATGTTGAACACGGGTTTCTCGAGTGATACTGCTGTCCGGTATCTCGCGTCGAGAGTTTTCCATACTTCGTAGGTTATTCCATCCAGGCCTGGGGCTTTGTTATTTGCTGACAGTTTGAGGGCTTGCCGTACATTCTCGAGTATTAATTTGGCCTTCAGCGTCTCGTTTTGTTCGGCCGTTGTTTTTCTCACGGTTCGTCCCAGGACTGTTTTTATTTTCTCTTCTCTTACATTCTCCGGGATGTCTGATCTGTGTGCCTGGAGTTTATTGTGGTGGTTCCTTTCCATCGTCGCCATTCTTTTGGAGTCTGTTTCGTATTGGGGCGGGGCGTCCGGGTGCGTGTTCAACTTCAGCCTGTGAATTATATCTCTCGGTTTGCTCGGTTTGTTGATTTCTGTACTTGGGCAGTTAGCCATGCTGCCCGATACCTTTTATTTTGGAGTTGGGCTATTTTTTCGATGATTATCACACTGGACAGTTTCCTTTCCTCTTCCGATCTTTCGTTGTCCGAATTTATCTGTTCCAGGTTTATTTAACTTCATCCAGAGTGTTTGTGTGTTGTGCTCGCCCTGCCGCTCGTCGCCAGTGGGCAGCTTCTCGAGTTCCTCCTGTAATGTCATACCTTTGTAGAATATTTGTTTCGCTAACGTCTTATCTTTGATTATGTGGGCTGGCCATACCCACCTCCCATGTCCTATCTGGGGAGCTTTCGCGGTTGTCAGTTTCATTGCCACCATTCGGTGGTCAGTTTCAATTGTGACTGATCGTGTGTCCCACTCGAACGTATTCTCGAATTGGTCCCGCTTGACCAGTATTCTGTCTATTTTGGACTGCGCGTCACCTTGTGCTACAGATTGGCAAAATGTGTATGCACAGGTTGTGGGGAATGTCTCGCGCCAGCCGTCAATGAGGCCTAGGTATGTTTCAGTTCATCAGATGCCTCGACTGGGCCTCTGTTATCGGGCCGGGAAGGCAGCCTGTCTATGGCATCTTCAACCATGTTGAAATCACTGCCCATTACATCGGGTGTTCTGACGTTAGAGTGGTCTTCATACCAGGTTTTAATGGTTGACCAGAATGTTGCGTTCTCTCCTGGCACATTCGGCGCATATACACCGAGAATGGACAGCGGTGAGCGGTCTATATTTTTCATCTCCATTATTATTGCCCTTCCAGGTACCACTTCTCTTGTTCTGATGTCGGACGTCTCCGCCATCTGTTTGTTCACGACTATTGCAACTCCTTTCGCGTTTGCAGTGTGCGTATCTTTGGTGAATTCCATTCGCAAGACCCCCCCGAAGAGATTATCTATTGCTCGTTTTCTCTCATCATCCTGGATTATTATCTGAGACTGGGTACCGGGCCACCTTAGCATTTTTCGCCTCGGGCCCGTACATAGAGTGAAGAGAATACATGTCTGTGGGCCCTGGAACGAAGGCCCGTATCCTAGAAGTGAATTGGTATTTTTTCCCGGAATTTACAGGACGACTTCATGGCTTGCCTAATTTATTTTCCGGCGGTACCCCAAAACGGCAAGAAACGGGCTAGTGGGCCACCCCCTTAAATTGTTCGTTGGCGGCGATACTATTCCCCCCAATGCATCCCAAATGATTCAGAGGATGTAAGTACACTATTTTGTACAGACAAACTGTACACCCGAGGAATATGAGGACCGTAACTATTTCCCTTCGCAGCCCCATAGGTGGGTGAAAACACGGTGTCGACTGAATGGCTTGCCCTACAAGGCACAGATCGCATTGACACCCTGAATTAAGGCCCAAATGGCTCCATAGAATGTATTTGAACATAGCCCATTGCAGAGGATGTCATCCACATACCCATAACCCCTCAAAAAAATCCATCTGTATACACAACTGAAATTTGGTAGTTTTGGGTAGAAGCCCGCTGTGACCGGGAAGTCGGGCGGTTAAAGGCCCATCGACATGGGATGATACACGGCTAGTGGTCTCAAATACAGCACTCAAGCCCTAGGTCCGCAGCATGCACGGGTGGTTCGCTATACTGGTGGCCGGATTGTGCCACTCGGGGTCAGCTCGTGGTCTTCTTAGAGGGTCCTGGATACGAGAGCGAACACTTGTCGCGTATAGAATAGGGCACCGTCATTTACCCTAACCAAGGGATGTAGACGAGCCCCCAAGCTTCTGAATTGGTGAGGAATTGGCGGAGAAACAAGGAAAAGAAGAGCCGAATGCTGTTTGGAAATAAGAAATGATGTTCACACGCCGGTATCCTGATGCAAAACCACCCACAGCTTTTGATCGCCGCGGCATGCTGCCTCCAAATTTGACATACGGTGTCCTAATAAGTCGTATTCCATCCCATAAGTACCGAATCTCAGGATTCTACATCGCAACACCTTCTATTATCCAAGTGGCCCGCTACCTAGTTTGGCCCGGTAGGCAGTCGCTGATAATACATCTTTTATTTTACGCTTTTATTCTTGTGCTAGATCATCGCACTTTTATTTTCCGCTTTCTCGCAAACAACGTTTACCCTAGACCTATCGGAGTAACAAGGCGCTCTCTCTACGTCTCAAATCCTTGCCATGTCCCTCCAATCACAAGGGGCAAAAGAGATGGCACCTGTCATCACGGCAACCTGGTGGCACTCGCTCCAGACTCGCTCCGTCCTGGCTGCGCTCAGGTCACACACTTGACAGGATATGCCGTAAACTGATTTATATCAAGAATGTCTTTCACACGAGTTGGCCCCGGTGTTATCTCGGTGTGTTCCAAATCAGGTAAACCCTTCCCACCACTCAACCTGGCCATTTAAATAGAGAGATCATCAGATTTAATGACAGAGTACATGTAAATTATTTATGGCCTCTGCCCAGTGCCCAACAAACTACCATAAATTGTTTGCTAATCCCAGGATAAGTCTGTGAGGGTCTTATCCATGCGGATAAATGGGTAATGATGTGTTTAGGTTCAACAACTACCAAAGTCTTGTAAGGTTCCACCTCGACGAAAGCAGCCTTCATCTGAGGACGGTGTTCGTACGGTGTGTTGTGGATATCAATAGGTCAATGAGGTGCCACAAAGATAATTTTCTCAAGAATCCATGGAGAGGTATCTCCAAAATGGCCCTGATAACTCCCGTCATTGGGGCCTCATCGGTATTGGGCTGGTGAAACTGGACCAAGCTGTTGGAATGGTGTGAAAAATGGCAGCTGTACGTCTTCCCATTCTCATGGTAGTTCTTGAGCCGTTTCACATTTGGTGGATGAACCATGGCCTGATACTCTGGGTCTGGATAGCTCAGCCAGCTGAGACTTGTTTCACCGGAAGAGTTAAGGTAGCTCAAGATTGACTTGTACTCCTTTGGAGTCATCTTTGGTGCTTTAGAAAGATAGAGGGCTATAGCAAATCCATCGAGTTCTTCAGGCTTCTTTGGCTTGGTGGTATCTTTGACATCTAGAATGTCTGCAAAAGCTTTTAACTGTGGATCCGTAAATTCCGAATTGTGGAGGTAAGCCATGAGCCGGCAGCGACACGCCACTTGGTGTAGCATTGTGTAGTCCATATCATCTATTACATGGAATGAGACAGTGAGAACTTTAACTTGAAAGAACAACTCACAAAGGTGGTGGTTTGTCTTAATTCTCTGTAGCATTCAATTCATTCTTTCACCCCGGAACTCGTTCAAACCAGCCATCAGACCCCAGTATTTGAGGATGGGCTCATTGTGCATGGCATAGTGGAGGTTCGGAGGCTCGGGACAATCTGGATATGTCTTTTGAATATGCTTGCAATATGTGACATAATGCTCTGTAAAGGCTGCTGCCTCCGAATCTGAGGTCTCAAAAGACGAGATAATGTTTGTTGATGCAATGAGATGGTAAAAACCATCAAGCATTTCTTGATTTGTTGGCTCGTCTTCGGTCAATGCTGTTTCGGGCAGAACCAGCGGTAAGATTGCGCTAAACAAGGTAAGGAACTGTTCAGCCTTCAGTTTCCCGTATTTCTTCTCTCCAAGATTTTCTGGTAACCGAGTTACCCACATCGGAAGGGAGACCTCTTTGATACACCTGTGAATTTTAGCAAGTGCATCTGTTGGTATGGTGAAGTTGCCATAAACAGCAGTGTCACCATATTTGGTGGCGTCATCCATGTCCTCATCTTCCCACTCCTCCTCTTGGTTAAAATCGACTGAGCTCGGAACAGGAGTTGCAGGGCCAAAGGAAGCAAAGATTCGTGTAGGCTCTCCAGCTCATCGGGGTCATCCAAGCTATTGTTCAACAAGCTGCTAATCTGATCCGGTCCACTCAACATCTTCTTCATCCAACTCCTCATAGTCTTGAATTTCAATCAACTCCTTGGCCTTCTGAACTGTTTGGCCTATACCCCAGAGGACACGCAATTTGTGTTCAAGTACACCTTCGAGCTAATTATGCATGAACCCAAGGATAGTGTATTTCATGGGATCCCAAAATGACTGAAGATGCAATGAGCAACCCCATACACCAGTCTCCTTTGCCTTTTGATTTCGGTCTTTTAAGCTCTCCAGTTTTTTCCAGTCCTTGGCATCTCTGTGTACTTGTTCTCCAGTGTGGAAATGCCACGACAAATGGTCAAGCCGAGTGTTCTCATCACTTGTGACAAGACAAAACCAGCAGTATTGTATCGCAGAGTGGGACAGAAAGCCACCAGCCTCACGCGCTGCAGGTAAATCTGCAATGAGGGGGATAATTCGGGTCTGGACCAGGACCCCTTCAGTATGATAATGCATGACAATCTTTGTCCCAGGTGGCTGATAGTTCAAAATTGTTTTGACAATAGGGTCCATGAGGTGAGTTATAAGGACCGCATCAGGTTTGAAAGGAGATGGAAGGAGGCCAACAACAAAGACATTTTCCGGTAGATACTGGAGTTCCGGAGGCAGGTTCAAGCAGCATAGGACCACTGCTCCACAGGAGACATTTTTCCCTGAAACCAAGAGTAAGCAAGTTACGAGTAGAAATAACATCAAATTAACACACCAGATATTTTATTGCCATATTGATTGAACCAGTCAATATAGAGCCCAAATACCAGGTTATATTTGCTGGTGAGGTAGGCTCCGGGATCATGCCAGGCCCGGCTGTCCCGCGGGTCATGAATGGGATCCCCTAGATTGGGTCCATCCCTATTTAGAGCCTGCTCCAAGTGGGCCTCAATCACTTTCTGCGAGAGGAAGAATTCCAACCAAGATTCGAATTTCTGTGTATTGAACATGGTATGTGGAACATCCTTGATTCCTGTAGGAGTACGGTGTTTCTGACATAGATCTGCATTACACCTTCAGGCACGTTTAGAGCGCTTGAATGTGCACCGAGAGGGCATATCTGCAACATCCCCTTCATAGAAAGTGTGGCACTTGGGACAACAAGTGGTCCGAACAATTTCTGGCTCCAGCTTATAGAGTTTGTGGACGGTACGAATATCTGCAGGAAGTTTGATAGTGGGCAGCTGCACTCCAGTAATGCCCTGGGCAATTAGAGAAGCCTGAATGAGCTGCAATGTAACCGCAAGGGTGAACTGAAGAGCCTTGAGAACAACATTCACAGTATTTCGGCTAGCGCCGGCCGCAGCGTGAAGCCAGATGACCAGTAGACAGCAGAGGTCGAATACGGGAGAAAGTGTGGTATCCTGGCCATCTTGATCACCCCCCTCAGAGGCTGCCACAGCAGGTCCTGTCCTCAATGAGCAATAACAGAGGCTCCTAGATCCTGCACTTACCTCGTGGTTCTTTATCTGACGCTGTATCCTCGTCCGATGAAACTGCCGGTTTTGCCTTCTTTGCAGGAGGCCCAGCCCCGAACATATGTCGTTTCCGCGTCTGCGGATGACACTGCTTTCCGGGCTGCGGGGTTCCATCGATCACAACTGTATGCTTTATGCAGCTAGAGCAGACACAAATGGCCGAGATTTTTAGGGTCATAGGGAAGCTGTGGGATCTCCAAAATACCACACACCAACACTTTTATCACCCGACAGTGATCTGGATATTAGTCATCTGTCCTATCAATGAGCGGTCATCTGGTTTGGCATTCATGCTTGCTGATATGGCAAATTCTCCACGAAAGTGGGAGTTTGGCCAATCCTCGTCTTCGCTCACTCACCATCTCCGGCCACACGAGAGCCTTAGCCTTCAGCTGCTTGGCCTTGTGAACAAAGACATCCCACATAATTAGATTGCAGGGTATATAATCGAAATGTGATGGACCGGGGCTAGATTGGGCCCTGTGAAGTATCGGGAGCCTATGGATGTTTAAAAACATGAGAGTTCCTGATGTATAATATTTCTCCTTCTGAAGTTTCAGCAATACTATCCCCCCCAGAGAGCTCGGACAGGTAAGCAAAATCAACGAATATCATGTCTTCTAAGACATTTCACAGAAATCTGGATAGACAGATCGACTGCAATCTGCCTTTTACGTAGGGTACATACAAGGTTTTAACCCAGGCCGTCCACTCCCTCTCGAACAGCACCAAAATCTTTGTTGATCCTTATTGTCCAAGAAGTAGGTAAGACATCGGTGAGCGAAGAAGGACAGATTAGAACCAAGAACCGGAGCATAATGTGTAGCATATCTCCGTCCATGGACTGTACAGAGAGTGATGTGCAGGCGGTGAACATGCAATCGAGAATGGTGATAGTGTGCTGCATAAACATCTCGACAGAATTTGAAGGTATTTAAACCAGCGAGAGAGGAGATAACGATCATGATGTCCATGGGTTCGTCGTCGGACAGCAATATTTGCTGAACCAACACCTTGCTGGCCAGTCGGGGAGTGACAAGGATGCGGCGCCAGAAAGGAGAGTACTGGTCAACAATGCTGAGGCAGGTCTTTGACGATGCCCAAATGGCCGCAAGCATCGAAACAAAGGACGATATGGGTGCAGACTGATTATCATCCGCTGCACTTTGGATAACGGCCTCAAGAATATCCTCGTGAAGGTGTGATCCAGCCCACGGAGTCACTGTATCCTACAATATGTGTATGAGTCAACCACCTTGTATGTCCAGAAGTTTCAGCCTCGAACAACGTTGGACTATTAAATGAGTGAAAATCAAAGTATAAGATCTGTTAGAGAACAATTATTGAATAATATTTGGCATCGAAAAAAGCCCCTCGTTGAGTATTGAGACATTCTGAGCAGTGGTGCCAGCAGCGGGGTCAACTACTTATGTTCAGTTCGAAATCGATGAGGGATCAAAATGATGCCGAATACCGGCCAATAATAAATTTGGTGGGACCATATAACAATTAAAATGTGGTCTTTGGCATCGAAAAAAGCCCCTCATTGAGTATTGAGACATTCTGAGCAGTGGTGCCAGCAGCGGGGTCAACTACTTATGTTCCGTTCGAAATTGATGAGGGATCAAAATGTTGCTGAATACCGGCCAAGAATACACTTGGTGGGACCATATAACAATTAAAATGTGGTCTTTGGCATCAAAACAAGGCCCGCATTGAGTATTGAGACATTCTGAGCAGTGGTGCCAGCAGCAGGGTCAACTACTTAATGTTCAGTCCGAAATTGATGAGGGATCAGAGATGTGAGTATTGCTCAAGACTTAAGTTTGGTGCACCATGAAACAGTTAATAAGTGCTCTTTGGCACAAGAAATGGTGATAATGAAGTAGCCAGGATATGTGTGTTACGTCAAAAAGCAAAGTAATTACACTGACTTCTGACTCCTGCTGCGAGTCATGATACCTGGTGATGGATCAATATTTTCTTGATTGTACAAGCTGATCCTCCTCTTCTTTGGTGCAGCAGTCTTGGCAACGTCCCTGGACAATGGTAGTTTGTTGGGCACTGGGCAGAGGCCATAAATAATTTACATGTACTCTGTCATTAAATCTGATGATCTCTCTATTTAAATGGCCAGGTTGAGTGGCGGGAAGGGTTTACCTGATTTGGAACACACCGAGATAACGCCGGGGCCAACTCGTGTGAAAGACATTCTTGATATAGATTGGTGTACGGCATATCCTGTCAAGTGTGTGACCTGAGTGCGGCCAGGATGGAGCGAGTCTGGAGCGAGTGCCACCAGGTTGCTGTGATGACAGGTGCCATCTCTTTTGCCCCCTGTGAATCTTGAACGTTGAAACAAACATAAAGAGTCCCGGGCGATATAAATTGGAGGCTTAATCAAGCGGTGATTCAAGCCTCTGTTATAATTGCAACTGTGTCGCTGGGAAGTCCTCTCTCTTTACTTATGGTTCACTTCCCGTCTGTGATTTGTCGGTTATCCAGTGGTCTCATTGCTAACACTGTCTATTTATTTATTTTAGGAATCATATGGAGGCACTGTTTCACATCTAATCCACAGCGGCGAGCCCTTGAATCCGCTATCGACGGATTTGAAACCTGAGCTGCGCGAACAGGCCATTAATATTCCCTCAATTGTTCTACAGCGCTAGGTGAATTCATTCTCATGACTCGGAAATGTAACTTTATTTTGTAGTCAGTTCACGCATGGGTCGTTTTCAGAGCCAACTCGATGACCCAGCTTTAGAGATTGACCTTCGAACTCGGTGAGTTCTGCTGTCAGTCGTGGGGTTTTTTGTAGAGGTGTCTCTTTCACATGTGAGGCAAATTCTTCTGGCATAATCTGTATGCATCCACAACGAGGATATACAGAAGGCGGCAGGCAGGTACATTCAAGAAGGAGTTACATTCAGATCAAGCAAGGCACATTTCCAAACCGTCCCCCGACGCGTCGAAAGCGCGTCAAAATGGCCACTGAAGTGGACGCAGGATCAAAGCACACGCCGGCCGACCGAGAATACCTTGACAGCCTGTCGACGCGTCTGCTGATGGAATTCTGGAACTATGTGCGTCGTCGCTGCGGAATGCGGACAGGTATTCTGACGCGCTAAATCAGGTTTTCTCTCCCACCTACATTGCTCTCAACGCTGCGAAGTTTCTGGATCACGAATGGGTTGATATGGGAGCCCTCCGCGACTTTCTTCAGCAGCCGGCTCGAAATTTCACCCCCGACGAATCAACGACGTGTCAATCTGTTTCTGATTCGGTTCGCATCAAAATCGAAGCCACGCCCTTTTTGGCACCGGTACCGGGTCCACCTATCTTGGTCAAAGCGGAGCCCCAATTCGCGAGCGTGCCCCGCGCTTCTGCCGATGTCAAGATGCGGGCTTTAAAGGAGGGTGGCCGCGAAGTCTTTGAGTTGCTTTCGGATTCAGAACCCGAGGCCGACGACCGGGATTCGGATCTGGAGGTGATGGAGGCACTGCAGCATACCTCTCGGTCTTCCAGCGCAATCCCTCTGCCTGGTGCATATATAGCAGCCATTTTCCACTTCCCTCACTGATTCTTGTAGATCCCGAACAGGGTCTCGGCGATAATTATGACTCCGCAGAGCTTGATGCACGTCCTGAGTCCTCGGATGGTAGGTAAAATATATATTTGGCTTGTCAAACACTCATTTTGACCACCAGAGGAGGATGACTCTGAATTGATTGAGTCTGACACGGTATGGCTGGATGACGGCATGTCGCTCGCCCGTATCGGCCACTTCCATCCGACCAGGAAGTTGACCGTCCAGCGTATGGAATACCGGCAGGGCCCGGCTGCTATCTATCCGATATTTCGCACCCCGACTGGAATTGTCGTCGACCTCAGTGATCAAATGTACTTGTTTCATGATCCAACCACCAAAGAGTTGTACACCCCTAATACTATCATCATGAATGCCATTTGTTTTCATTTGCACATTTGATGCTTGAATTCTGATCTGTGCCTTTTTCTCGCGGTAGGACAATGACTCGTGGGATTGGTCTGGCGGTGGCTCTCGCCAAACTGCCCTTGTTACTTTTGCACCGGGCGAGAAGCCTGTCGACTGCCGACGAATCCGCTACAAGTGTGTTGGTGCTCATGCATGCGACCAGCTTGACAAAGCACTTCGAACTGCGGTCCGCTTTGAGCTGGATTCGGCACCACGTGGCGCAATCATAGCCGCTCAGCAAGAGACACGTCACAGAGAAGGGAACTCTCCTGAAGAGCGTGCCGTTCTGTGGGTTTCAGTCCGTTTTATTATGCCTGCTAACCGGCCTCAGTAGCTTTATGAAAATCATATGCAATGCCAAGTGCGATGCCGTTGACTCGAGCGGCAATAAGTGCCGAGGTGGGCCGATAATGAAACCCAAACCTCAGGTATTCCTTTCAAAAATGCTCGATTTTTTTTTGTTGCTTACTCCTGCCATCGTAGGCCTCACGCGGCCACCAATACTTTGTCGGGTGTAGTGGTTGGACTACAAAATTCCGACAG
Source organism: Mycena sp. CBHHK59/15 (assembly GCA_029204085.1). Classification (NCBI taxonomy): domain Eukaryota; kingdom Fungi; phylum Basidiomycota; class Agaricomycetes; order Agaricales; family Mycenaceae; genus Mycena; species Mycena sp. CBHHK59/15. The sequence continues at coordinate 190,376 of JARGXW010000213.1, forward strand.
GGCCACCGAACGCACAGCATTCCGGATAATGTTGACGAAAATCTTGTCGCCAACGCCCCCTTGCAGGACTACCGTTGCACTGCTACCTGGGGGAGTGATAGATCACCGACTCCATTGAGACATTGGTCGTGTTATATCCAGGACTCAGGGTGAGAGATGGGTCTGATATATCACGCGAGAGACACGTACTTTTTGAGTGTTCCCCTCCCAGCGCTGGCGGTACAAGTGAGCTCGTTGGCGACGATGACCTTGAGCATGTATAAGAATGTTTGCCAAAAACTTCACGACTTGGGGGTAGAGGGCCGTGGCTGCGCCCGGCAGGATCTCGTACTTATCTTTTTTCCCATCATGCCGATTATGCTGCTTAGTAAGCTGGCCATCCTAAATCCATCTGGACATACACGGTAAACTCGGAAGTCATTAGAATCCAACGATCTGCCAAACCTTTGGAATCCAATGTAAATTGATTGCCGAAAATATTGGTTTTTTTAATCAAGCCCACTTCTTGCATTCAAAAAATATGAAATAGAGTGTATTTGCACCACCCATTTTCTTTTCGCCATCACTCGTCGTTTTAACCGACCCAAATGATTGATGTGATTTCGATGAGGCCCAGGCAGACCAGGCTGTGTATTTACTTCGGCAGGTCCAGGGCAATATTGAAAATTTTCTGGGGCACTTGGAAGGAGGTATATACTAGACTTATTAATGTTCGTACCCTCTGAATGAGCCTACAGGCAGGTATGGGACGCGAAATCTTAGCCAAGTCATGCCTGCCATATTCAGTTACACATCGGAAGTAACGATCAAGAAAAGTGGATTTCCGACTTGCTGGAAAGCGATGCTCAAGGACGGAGACGGTGTCAAGCGAGAGGCAACATTCACCGTGGTGGGTGCACTGTCGGATATGGACTTGCCGCCTGTGAAAAAGAACAAGTAAGGTGTATATTCAGGTGCACAACACATAGCAACTGACAATCAGGACAGATTGTCAGCCAGGAACGTTAGCTATATCAGACAACATGCATCTATTGTTGGCTTCGACACTGAAACCTTCAATAAAGCCATTCAGAGCATTTTCAATATTGCATACCACGTGGAGCTCACTTTCAACGAGGCGGACGTAATGCCTTGGGAACATACTGCCATCAAGGTGAAGCCGCTGGACAGCCACTTGATGCAGTGTGTTGCTATTTTACTTTCGCCAAGGTTGCACCAGCAGATCAGCTGGCAGAGTTTCACCGCAAAGTCGACCCCGCCAAAGTTCTTGGAAAAGTGCTAGGCAAAGGAATCTTACACTGCATCGACAATGAAGTGTTATATCTCACGCTAGACAGCAAGAGGTGAGTGCAGTATACTCAATTAGGCACATAAACTGACAGCTAACAGGCTATTGAACAAGGACCTGTCGGGGTTTAGGATCGGAGATATTGTCGAGTTAGGGTTCTCTGTGGTTGCCTTCAAAGGGCCAAGGGACTCGAGGAATGTGGTTAAATTGGTAATGTGTTTTTGACTTTCTTGGATGGAACTATAACCAGGGTGAGCAAGCACTACAAATAATTAGCCCGGTAAACTCACAACTACGTAACAGACCGCTCGCGTTGCGCGAAACATGGACTAGGGTAAGATGCCCACAATGGTCAAGTATGAGAAGCCGAAGCAAAACACAAAGAAAAGGGTGTCTTATGAAGACGAGGACAGTGAGGACGAAATGGTCGGATCGGCTAGAAAGAAACTGCAGAGGTTGACCACGGAGGACATGGAAGAAGTAGGAACCGCGTAGAGTAAGGCTGGAGAGACTTGGAATTGAATGGACGTATGTTATTATGTAGCTGATGCCACATATAGTGATCGCCGTACGGATTGAGAAGGCGGTGGACATTCGGCTTTCGACACCGCTCGTTTTGGCCGAAAGCTGTGGAGAGCGGGCAATACCAGGGAAAGAGACAGAAGTAAATAAAAATAGCACAGCCCTAGGTCACACAGCCGCTAAAGAGGTAAGGAAAAAGAGAACGAAGTATAGGGACAGCCACTAAATAAGTCAGGCACAGCCACTAAGGAGACTATCTTAAAAAATTGGAGACAAGTAAAATAGGGAGACTTTTAGCCCCTTGGAAGAATGAAAAGAACGAGTATTATGTAAACATAAGTACTCGTAACTGTCCCAATTCGACAATTCCATCTGCGACGCTGGGCGATGAAGTTACAAAACCAGGTAGCAATGGGTATCATATGTGTCTACAATATATGTATGAATGAACTAATATGCCGGCGTTAATAATACACAAATCTAGTCCTCATCATCCGAATCCTCTTCCTCGTCGTCCGGTCTTATGTTAGCGTAATGCTCGCGCGCCATCTCGAGGAAGGCCGGCACGTCGTTCCAGAGCTTCTGGAACCGCTCTGACATGCCTGACATGTACCCCGCCTGCTTGTGGACATACGCGGCATGCCCCTCGCGTAAAGCAGAGTCGGGCTGCAGTGCAGCCCGTAACTCCAGCAACGATCGCCACCAATCCGCGCGCCAGTCCAAGAACTGCACCACGCGACGCATCTCCTCCAGGAGCTCCACCTCTTCCGCATATCACATTGCCTTTGCACGCGTCTTGGCCCATTCGACCCGCAGAGCTGGAACTGCATCAGCCTGGTGCGAAACTCAAAGAATACCCCACATACCCTCGTTGTGAACCACCTCTGTCTCGTCCTCCGACCCCGCTTGCGATAGCCAGATCCACGACATCGGCATCTTGTCTTCTGCCCGCTGCTCTGCCCGCCGCGCCTCCGCCTCTGGATTCAGCCTTTGCTTCTTCGTCTTCTTCCCCCCCCGCCTCTCGTCATCCCCAAACAACGCGTACGGCCGGCCTCTTACGTCTTCCACCTTCAGGACTCGGAGATGCTGCTGCCACTCGGTACGCTTAAGCAGCACGCCCAGCGACACCAGAGCCGCGCGCGCAGCGCGGTACTCGGCTGCTGCCCGGTCAAGCCGTGCATTGATCCCCTCCAACCGTGTTCCCGATCGTGTTTTGGCCTTGACACCATGCACGGAATCCTTGTACTTGTACTCCTGCGCGCGAACGAGCAGCAGGTCGCACATCTCCTCCAGCGCACCAAAGGCCTGCCCTTTGTGCAGCATGTACTCGTACTCCTGCAGCGACTGGTCGCACCGCGCAGCCCGACCGATCGCCGATGGGAGCCAGAGCTTCATTTCCTGCGCCCTAATGCCTGGCATCGGTTGTGACGCAGCCACCCGTTTCCGCGCAGCGTCGTCGTGGTCACGCAGTAAGGTGACCTCTGGGATGAATACCTGCTGCACCGCCATCCACGCGTCGATCTTGCGGCGCAGCTTCGTCTCCCGCTCGATTCGTCTGCGACCTTGATCCACAGTCTCGTGCGCACCTACACCCTTCACGCGTGTGGCCAGCGCTCGCCTATGCAGAAATGTCAGCTGTCTATGCCATCGCAAACGAGGAACACATACTGTTGCTCCTCCAGTTGGAGCCCCATCGACAACATCTCCGTGTCGTGCATATCCCCACGAACGCGCAGATGCTCGACGTCTTCGGAGGCGATCTCAGCCAGTTTCCGCTTCACGTACTGGAGGCTCTCGTGCTTGACCTTTGTCCAGAACGGATTAGGCTTGCGCTCGTCTGCCTCCCATGCAACCGCCATTGCGGTCCACGTCTCAATCACTACCTGTGGGTACGACGCCTCCATGTCGACCAATGTCGCGCGGGTTTCGAGCATCAGGGGTACGGATTTTTGCAAGCGGTCAAGCAACACACCACCTAGAATGGTTAACCTCCGCATAGCAGCTGCTGTGGACGGGCTTACCGAGAGCGACAATCTTCTTCCAATTCCACCACTGGAAATGGATGTCCAGCGCATCCCGTCGTGCTCCAGGCCCTGAGATGCTGGTGCTGTTCGCCAAGCAGTTCGTGTCTGCCCATCCACGCTCAGGTGCCTCCCCGTCCATTCGCCCCACGAATGGTGTGAGGTTGAAGGAGAAGAGAATGTTGCAGAGCTCAATATGGGCCGGGAGGTGAAACTTGGGGACAAGGAATACAACGTACTTCTGACCCTGCTTGAACTCGACTCCCTTGTACTCGGTGAACACCTTCATACGTTCCCAGATATTTTTGTGCCATTGACACGCGATATCATACGAAACGTAGAGCCCGGTGAGCGGGCTATTGGCGAGGCTCATGAAGAACAGGTAATCCATGTTTATTTAGCTGTCAAAAGTCGTCAGCGTCTTGAGATTCTTCCATTGAAAGGACTACACACCGCTCTCCCTTTTGCAAGTCCCCCACACCATTAGGACGCTTCATGTTGTGCCGTGCACAGTCCTATTACAAGCATTCTCAACGTCAAAAAAAATCAACGGGAAAACTATTCACTCCTCTCAAACAATAATTGCATCAAACCATCTCCAAGAAATTAAGCCGGCCAGATTTGAGAAGTTCAATGAACCGCAGTTAGTGGGCTTTGCCGCGGAGCGCGCTACTGATGTTATCTGCTACGCGTGTTTGATATCTTATCTGCTTCGGATTGATCCGGCGGAGTTTCAACAAATGATAAGAGAAAGATGGACGCAGATCACACTAGAACGTCTGGGGCATTTGGTACCCCCATAGCATCACATCCCTCCTCCTCCCCCCTCCTCTGCCCTGCCTGCCCTTTTGGGTGGTCTTATACTTACATCTATGTCCCTGCAGGACCCCTACCATTTTTTCCGATTTTTTTCGCGACTTTCTGTGCCGTCCAAAATGGCAACTATTTTGTAGGCATTGAGTATTGTTTGACCAAATTGACCTTGGGCTGCAAGGTAAAAAAATACCACTGTGTCATATACATACAGATAGACCTTCTGCAATATTTTCAGCCTCCTTGAAGCATGCTGAGGTGGGTACAACACAGAATCGAGGGAGTGTGACATCGTGGAGCGTGACACTATGGGGTGTTGCTATACCAAATGCCCACGTTCTAAGGTGGAGAGCGTGGGAACTCCACACCTTTATGTAAGCTGTGACAAAGTGTGATGTGACTGTCCAAATCTTGAGGTCGAGAACAAAAATTCAATAAATCCGTGCCAAAAAATGTAATTCATAGAGAACAGAAAACTACATAGTTACAGACTGTTTAATCTCTGCTAGTGCATTGTAAGGTAGCATCCTGTGGCTTTTCTATGTGTTTTGTACATAACCCAAATCCTGTCCGGTGCATCCAGGATAATAAGCTGATATAAATCGGGCTGCCCTATTGGAAAACTGAAGAATATACAATTGAGGGACTTCATCTAGACACCTCTTGACATTTGCTTCCATTTCATCAATATTCTTGGTGCTAGGGCTCTTTCGATATATGTATTTTGCTGCACCCCAGTACATTTCAATAAAGTTGAGTTCACAGTGATACTTTGGGTAGAAGTCACAAATATGACCACGACTTTCGATGAGTTCCTGAAGTGCAGATTTTTGATTGATAAAGTCTGGCTGATTGAAGAGAATTCTATGGCAACAACAGTTGGTCGCTCCTATCTTTCTAATCCGACAACCTGGGGCCAGGTTGTCTTCTTTAAGGCCGATATCGCGTTAAAGAAACCAAATATGTTGACCCATTGGGTTCAATCTCATTCGACCTGGGTTTTTTCTGAGTTTCTGGCTGGAATGGGGTCCAACCTGGCTTTTCGGGTCAACCTGGCTTTTTTGTTGATTTGGCCTGATCTGGCACTTTTTTTGCTCTCACTGTTAGCATTTCATTTTTTCACCTTTTTTCAGTGAAAAATGTTGTTTATTTTTCAGACATTTTTCATGAAAAGAAGGTGAAATTTTAAAACTTTTCAGCACTTTCTCATCAAGGTGAAAATTCGAAATAAAATAAGAAAGTGATGAAATGTTTGAAATTTCACCTGCTTTTCAGTGAAAATGTGAAAAATAAACGACATTTTCACTGAAAAAGAAGGTGAAAATTTGAAATGTAACCAGTGTCTGTCGTGTTAAAGAAGACAATCTGTGTACCCTAACCTCAGATTGCTACCAACCTGGCTTTTTTCAACCTGGGGCCAGGTTGTCTTCTTTAAGGCCCATATCACGTTAAAGAAACTAAATATTTGACCCATTGGGTTCAATCTCATTTAACCTGGGTTTTTTCTGGGGTTTTGGCTGGAATGAGGTCCAACCTGGCTTTTCTGTGTACCCTAACCTCAGATCGCTGTACCCTAAGCATTTTTTATGTACCCTAACCTCAGATCACTGTACCCTATCTTATCCCAGGACCTGGCCTCAGGTCATTTTTCTTTAAGCTCCAGATCTCTTAAAAGAAACCGCACTTGGAGCCTGATTATGTGAGGACCTGGCTACAGCACAGGACCTGGCTCCTGATTATGTCAGGACCTGGCTGCAGCACAAGACCTGAGTCCTGCTGAGGGACCGTAGTGATCACATTACTTGTTGAGGCGAAAAAGGCAAAACATTCGAAAAAACACAACACTTTTGTAATTTTGAAAAGTTTGACCAGGGCATTGATTTGTAAGGTTCAAAGAGCTCTACAGGTATCACACGGACCCAAATGACGCTCCCCGTAACTTAGGGGCCAAATTCCACATGCCGCAGGCGCTCGACAATTTTTGTTTGCCAAAGGAACTTTGTCATTGAAGCCAGGAAACATATTCTGCACCCCTATTTGCCGCGGACCTGGACCTGGTTTGCATTCAAAGACGCAAGGTTCCACTGGATTATTTGTTCTCTTCATCTGGGATTGTCGAGTCGTCACACTTGGTCATTGGCAGTTGATCTTTTTGGGATGTTGTCTACGCATTCAGTACAGGACCACTCAAAAAGTGCAACCCTTTCCGACTCACTCCCTGGGCCGACCAACCTCTTTTCCCACATGATGACCACAGTAAGTCAGGAACATGAACCATATTCTAACCTGAATTGGTGAATACTTCTGCGATAGTTGGTATCCTATTTCTCACAATATTCTAGCTAATCCACGTTAGCTGGGCTGCTGCTTTCACATTGGTCCTTCAACAACTACTCATTATATATTTACTACAAGTCTGTGCTGTATGCGGCCAGGTAATAGCGGTCTTGGTCCAATTCAGATTGCTGGAGGCACATCACGGACATCCCTGGATGCCCAACCAGTGTGTCATTAGCTGCTTCCTTTGAGTTCTCTGTGTAAATCAATCTGTGGAGTACATTACAAAGGTACTCCATGCTGACTGCAACACTGGATTTGACACCATCTTTCACAATGGCTCAAATGAAGCATGCTGTGTATTGTTGATGTTTCAATTGTGTATGTAAGTATCAGTAATCAGATGAGACAGAGCAGCAGGTGGGCTTTTCACCATATTCCCGCCTTCCTTTCCACCTTTTTTTTTGAACAAAACTCTTCAGCCGGAGCAAGATGAGGAGTAGGCAGAAAGTGACATATTGTTTCTGATTCCCTCTCTTCCATAAGCTTACTCAACAACTCAGGAGAACCCTGCAGACAACAATGATAGTGGACACAAGGGATACTATTTCTCGCCTTCTGTGTTCCCTGCTCTTTACCCATTTGTCTAGAAGCGCACCACAGCTGGTGCTTGAAAGCTGGACATTATCAAGTGGTCTCAATATATCATTTGCGAAGGGAGAGAATGGACCTATCTCACCTGACCAACTCGTTCAGCTCATAACAGCACCACTCCATTTGAATGTCAAGTGGTCGGAAGATTCAGCAGTCACACGACTGATTCGCAGATATGTGGATGCCATGGATGGCGATTGGGTAAATCACAAAGCACTTTTGGTCACCATGACTTACCCCTCAGTGGACAGGCATTGTGGCTGACTACATCCATCCTAACCCCATCACAATCTCGGAACTTTGTCGTTTATCCAGCAAGATTAATGCCTCTACTGAGAGTCTGGCCGCATGCGACTGGGTATTTGAGTACATTGGTTACTTTATTCTAAACCTTATTTATGTTTTCAGCTAGTTATTCTGTTGAATGCTGCAGGCAATGGACAATCATACCTAGCACATTGTGAGCTAGAAATAGTCTAATTGGAATATCCAGGGACATATTCGTTTGATCTATCCATCCAGTTCCATTGCATCACCACCATTCTCTCTGTTCTCATTTCCCCCTATCTCCCTCCTCCAGATTGGACTTACTCTCTGGGTCATTCCCCTCGTGTTGTCTCTTCTCCTGAGCTGATGTCATTGCTTCCTTGTTTGTCCTGTTTTGCACTCTAGTTGCTTGAGTTTTGGCCATGGTTTTGGTGTGTTTGGCCAGTCCCATTTCACTCAGTTGAACACACAAGTCACCGGACCGTGCAATTACACTCTTGCACCTGTTCCAAGAGGATCCAAGCGGTGTTGGTTCTACCAGTTCAGATGTGGGATCCCAAATGGCCGGTGTTCTCTTTTCAAACACTTGCAACTTAACTGAATGGTTCCTGGATGACCAGAATATTCAATAGTGGGCAAACAATTTATTTACCACTTTCCAGCCTAGACTTTTCAGACCATCCCAGGCGACATTGAAGCTCCCAGTTGGATGCCAGGAAAGATCTGATACACCTGCCTGCCTGGATATACTCTTCACCTTGACCTTTCCACCATCCACTGCTGACCATATGCTTGAAGCACTCCATGTCTGCGAGAGCCATTGCTATATCATGACTGGGTGTGATGTGCACAACTGAAACACACCCTTCCAACATTCAAATATCTCAGTTGCATAGAGAATGGCCAAATCTGAGAATATCTTCAGGAATGTGTGAAGGGTTACTTTCCTTTGACGATGATGCGCTGGGGGTCTATGAGTCCCCAGAGATCAAGACCATTATCAAAAAGGACTTTAATGTCCGCCTGTATTAATCCTCAGCATGGACAAAATGCGAGATTTGTTTCACTCACAAGGTAGACATCCATGTTCTTTCTTTCGGGGAACCAGAGGAGAGCCCTAAGCTCCCCAGTTGCCTTCCATAAGTCGAAAAGGAGGGAGGGGGGGGGTATAGGCCGTGGACATAGAATACCCCGAGTTGTTGCAACATTTTGAAATGTTTACCAATGAGAGAATTGTTGTATTTAACAATGTAATGCAGCCGAGGTGGCGGTATTGAAAGGCTGTCAATAGATGACGCTGACAATCATGCAGCAAATAGGTTTTGCTTCTGGTCGTCCCATTGTATCATGCCAGACATATTTATCATTACCCAAAAGGTATGAATGCAGAATTTCAATTGGTGTATCTCGATGTGGATCAACACCTACAAAGCATATGGGAAATACTGTGGTATTAATTGGAAAGGTGCTTGCCTCTGGCTTGTAGCAATATATTATACTGAACACCAGGTCGCAGGTCGAGTCTGACAGCTTTTGAGAGCATCAGGACAGTCAGGATGACAGGTATATCAGAAATGTACTGTCATTCAGAGCTAATGAGGCAAAGTTGTCATCAGGCTGTTGGAGAAGCCAGGCCCACAACTCTAGCCGTATCCAGTGTTTGATCTCTTCCTTGACTGCTTTCCGTGCATTGCCTTTGAGTGCTGTACCTTTCAACCTCACGTCCTGAGTGGCTGAATCAGTAAGATAGGTGTGGTGTTCAGATTTGGCTTTCTCGTGCAGCCGCTGGACCCAGTATTGAGAAATCTTGTCCTTCACACCCAATTGAGAGTAGGAGGTGTCAAGCCATATTTTATTATTCAGCCAGGCCGACCAAAACTGGCTGTGGATGATCTGAAGTGTTGAAACTGTAGTTTGAGGTTCGCTGGGCTGAGAAAATTAAATAACATGAAAGAGACATGACTGAATGCCTACATTATAAAGTGCAGTGTAACCCATGTTCGTCTCAAGGTATTCCTTGGTTCCACCAACAAGATTGTCCTCAGGAAGTACATACAGAATTATTTCAAACAAGATTTCCTGCTCCAATTCACAGTCGTATGCTCCATGCCAAGCATCGGGAACACTAAAGGTCGAGATGATTAATCAAGTTTAGAACTTGTTTTACTGTAGTCTAATATTGCACGGTTTGAATGTATCCTCTCCTCCCTCTCCCTCGCACCATCCTGACATTGCAGCGCCGGGTGCCCTTCGCAAAACACGGGATGGCTGCCGTGCCCCAGTCACTCCTGGCCAGGGACCATCTCCATGCAGCTGGGCTGTGCAAGACACTAAACATTCCCTAGTCAATCGATTGCAGAGCAGCAAGGAACCACACTCTCCTGTGTAGGATCCAAGCAGTAGAAAATCACCTCACCTTTGTCGCTCGCCCACTGCTCAATGGCCTCGTTTCTCTGTGCCCTCCCACCCCCATTCCTTGTAGCTATCAAAAGACATGTATATGTAGCCCGATCTTTCCCTTATACATATCTTCTTGGGGCTCGCAGCTTTCAGCCGTGAGTTGCCATCTTGCTAAACACCTTGCTTTTTCATGAGTACATTGGAATTAGTAGAATTTTGGCTTATAGACCAAAGGGGTTCAAACCAATCTTCTCCAAGAGCGTGAATAACTCAGACGACGAAGCGTGTGGTGAGGTTGAGGTGAATTGGACAAAATACTCTTGGGACAGCTTGTGGTGTGGGAGATTTAAATTTGTAACATACATGTTGGTGTGGGCGTTGTATTGCTTGCTGACATTTCCAGAAACATTGTTGCTCCATGGCATGACACGGAGACAGAACATGGGGCATCCTTGAGCTTTGGTTCAAAGAGGATGTGGCATGGGATATTGCACGGAGTCATCTTTAAATTCCTTTCGCTTCAGAGAAACTTCACTGCGATATTATCAAGGTTCTCACCGGAGAAATCAATTGAACCGGAGGTACAAAGATCAAGATAATTGGATTCCAAGGTCGATGCCGGGATCCTCCGTGTGCGTGTAGCATCAATTTTGAAATTCTGCTATGCAAGTAGATCAGTGGTTGTAAGTGAAGACAGAACAAGAAAAACCTTGGTGTGGTCGACATATTGAACATCTGCATGAACAACCCTGTCAACCGTTACCCATCGGACGGGTACAACATATGTACCATCAAGCTGTCTCGCCAACTCTTTGATGTAGAAGTGGCCATGGGATTTATTTTGTTTGTCCAATCCGCCCACATTGGAGAAAGGTCATAATCGCTGACCTCAGTAGTCCATTTCCAAGCTTGCCACGACTCGGAAATGGGTCCTGCAACCTCTGGATACACATGAATGAATGGTCATACCAGTGGGTTTGCCCAATCCTTCGTTATAAATGTGTTAATATCATTCTAGGTGTGTGGTGCGAGCCAAAAATGACTTGCCAATGTGAGAAGTTTGGATGCATGGTTCATATAAAAATGATTTCCAAGGGAAGAAGTGTGATGTTCAGTCTTGATGTCCACTTGACCTGTTAGCAAAGATTGCTTTTTATGTAGGGCAGAGAAGCTTGGAACGTTCGGAGTTTTACACTCCCACATGACCCAAATGATTGCCTTGAGATGGTCATCAGAATGTCGCAGCTTTGGCAAGTTATCAAGCAGATCCGGCATAAACATCTACAGTCTGTGAGTCAACTGCCAATGATTAATCAACTGTCGACTCACTGTATGTGATCCATGTGGGAACCGATCCTGTTCTTCTACGTTGTGGGTGAATGGAAAGTCCTCTTCAAACTCATCCTCCGACTCCTCATTGAGGCCTCTCAAGCATCAGATTATTTCAAACAGGAGAACTCTCCACAACAGACCCATTCTTTGAAGTGCTGCTGCAAATGCTCCATCTACCCTCTGATCCGCGGCAGCCTGCACAGAGGACAACTGGCAGAAAAGAGAATGACCTGGAAGAAGTGCTATCCTGTTGATTTGCCATTGTATTTCTGCCTGCTCTGCATGTTCCGTCTCTCCAAGGAGCAGCCTGCAGAAAATAGAATCTGGTGATCATTCTCATGGAAGAACTCGTTATCGTATTGGACGACATTGAAGAATGGATGTCCCTCTGGACTAGGAGGCCTTTGACTCGGTTCCACTGGTTGTGCACATCCAAGACCGAGTGTTTCGACAAATGTGAGCTGCACAGATTGAATTGGGATGGCAGCATTGCTTGCATTGCTCGAGCTGATTTCTGATCGCTGGAGCACTTCCTTATGAAGTCCAGATTGTATATGTCAAGTCTTGGAGGCTCTTTGAATGATTCTTGGTGAGTCTTGATGGTGGAGCAGACACAGCAGATTAATTTATTGCACTCTCCAGTAACTTCCTCAATGCCTGTGATTTAATTCAATGGTCAGTCAGTGTTTATGCATTCAGATGTTCGATGACCCCCCTGTGGGATTGATACGTTGTGCGCGCATTGGGATGCGACACACCGCAGAGGAAGGTGGTGTAACACTGATATGGTTACACATGATGGTATTTTTTCTTCTTCGTCCTCCCGCAGCATCGCTGTGTGCTTTCCCCCATCACTCCTTCATAAAGGGCAAGCTCTCCCCACTCTCTCCACCAACACATCCAGTATGAGTGGGGTCAATGCAGGCTTTCTGGGCTTGAGCCCGCCTTGCGCTCCCCTGCACAGCAGCTCTCCCCCAGTTGCTCCCGGGTGCAAGGATTCAGACGAGGAGCCCACAAGCAATCCTAATGCTGGATTATCCAGCCTTTCAAATATACAGGCCCTCAACATTCGGGAACGCCCTGCAGAGCCTATGGGCCAGGTCGCTGACCAGACTGCTTGGAGGTTGTGCCTCAGCCCTGAGGGCATCCATGAGCTTACAGAGTACCCAGAGGTGAGTTCCTGCACTCAGCATTTGAATACACTGACATGTCCCGAGAGATGCCCACTCGATATCAGAGTGTATGGCTCGCCGCCAGTCTCATCTGCCTGAGTGACCAAATCAAGGCACTTATACCCCGAGCCTGTTCATCATGTCCCTTCTGTCCTGGAGGTAATGTCTGACATGTCATCCATTCCCTATCTCACACTGCATAGGGAAAAATAGACCAGTATGCATTTTTAATACTCGTAGATCCGAAGCAAGCACATACGTCACGGCAAACCTTACCTAGATCATTTCATATTTTTTTTGAGTATTGATTGCACAAACCTGACTGAGCACAAATAAACATATGGGGTTTTCATATTTGGATGGTTCACCTACCTCTCCACACTTGAGGAAAACATCAACCCCCTGGGGGGTCCTTGCCATACGGCTCAGTTTGGGCAGAATTCGATGTTTTGGGTGAATCCTCAATTGATCCTGCCAAAAACCAGCTGGCTACTGACGTGAAAACAAGTACTTGCCCGTTGGTCCGGCAGCGTGTGAACAATTTAGACGATTCAGGATATATCGGAAAGGACTCCTCCAAAATCCCAGCTCAAGTGCACCATTATTGTTAGAAGTGGAATCACAGATGGTCTCAGATGGGAGCCAAAAATGCAGATGGGGACACAGATGGAAGGCGGAAAGCCAGGATCCATTGCACACTAGCTACATATATATGTGCCAGAACAATAGAGATGGTAAAGACAATAAGAACAATAGGAACAATAAGAACAATAAGAGGAAGATCAGTATCAACACAATAAGTAGTTGATGTGATCGTCCAAACCAAACACCAGACATCAACACTCCCACCTTTGGGAGGATGGAATGACCAAAAACAGCAACAAGAAAACTCCCACCAAATCTCACACAACTCCCACCAAATCCAACAACACCTAACTTCGAATGGGCTCCAAATCGTGGGTGAACTGCCTGTGTGCCTATCCCAAAGATCCATGTAGTTGTCTGGAGTGAGACCAGCATCGAGAGCGGCAGCAAATGCAGCCGACTGGGAAAGAGAGGTGCGGGAATTGGATAGGATCCAATCCTTAATGAAGGATGGCATGGTATGCATGCACTTGTGGGCGATATGACTGATGCAACCACAGAAATGACAGTTGTCATTGGTAGGATCGCACCAGCAGGAGCCCTGGGAGTCAACTGTGAAGCCATCGGCTCCAACTTTCCCAGTCAAAGTGGATGAGGAGGTGGTGGCTACGGGTGCAGCACAATGAGGGGGACCAGCAGGGCAAGGAACGTGAGACGCTATTGTCATCCTCATCCTGCTTAATACCGGGATCAGCAGAGAAGGCATTGAGAAGATGTGTAATGTCTTCCAACGAGGGATTTGTCGCTCGAACAAGCAAACTGCGTGGAAGGATGGGTGGAGGTTGAGAAGGATAAGATCCTTGTGGGTGGTTTTGTCAATGGTAACACCCATGGCTTTGAGCTTGGCAACAGCATCAGCCATGGCCCGGATGAAGACGGAAACATCCTTCAAAGGGTCGTGCATGATGGTGTGAAGCTCACCATGGGAAAAAAAGTGGTTGGTCATGTTTGATTTCTCAAAGTGACCCTTGAGCGCCTTCCAAGCAGTGAAAGTGGAGGACAAGTCCTCGACCAGGTACTGATAGTCCTCGGTGACCTTGGAGTAAAGGTACGGCACAAGCATCCAATCAAGAGAGACCTGATCGGTGTTGTCGGCAGCTGGACCCTTGCCATGGAGGACCCAGAGGGCATCAAGGATGTGGAATCCCTTCCCCAATTTGAACCAGTTGGTCGCATCAAGAGGAGCAACAGTGGTGAGAACATTAGTCAAAGCAGATGTGATGGTGGAGGAAAATGAGAAGAGTGGAGTGGGACCGTGCAGCGAGTCCCACCTGGTAGCGAGTCCCACCCAGAGCCAACGCCAGTGGGACTCGGCTGTACAACAGCCATCAAAAGTGCAACACGCTTAGCCAACAATCATTGCCACCCTGTCGGGCAACATGCCAAGCATTGTCCTGCTACCCAAACCGACTAGCCAGTGATCTGTGAAGAGTGGCTGTTCACCTGCCTTTCTTCTGACCACCATCTGCTTCAGCACGCCCGTTGACGCATACCTGCCGCCAATTACGAAACACGACACCGTCACAGCCATTTATCCATCAGAGTACTGCCTCAACATATGCTCTCGCCCCTGGCCCTTCCCATTTTTTGCTCCTTTCTCTGGTCTCAGCTCAATCTCCTCCACTTTCTCATGTTTATTTTGCATTTCTTGGCTTGCATTCCATGCATTGGACAGCTCTCTACCCGATATCAGTCCATTGCTGTGCTCTAGTATATCCTATTTTACCAATTTTTCCGACTATAAATTGTAATGGATTCAACCCACAATAACAAGGAACTTTGCCCCTCACATCTCAACTTGTCTAATTGACGTCTCATCCACTGAACCCTCCTATTTTATCTCGCTTTAGCTGTGCTCTCGCTCGCGCTAGGTGTAGCACCCATTGGGATGTTTCCACAGGCTGCTGACCTTTCTCTCAGGGAAATCAAAGCCTATTGCACATGGGTTGCTTCAATTTTTTCCCATATTACTGTCATATGAGTTGGGTCCTAGGCATTTACGGACACACTTGGGACCCGATAATGACCCCTTTTTTCTGTGGAAGAGGCACCCTCATGGATAACTTTGTCGGGGTATCAACTCCATGCTTTGCATGACGATCTGGAGATCTCCGCTCATTGGGCACCCAAACATGCATCTACCAAGCATCTCAAGGTGTTCCAGAACTATGTAGGTCATTTTCTGACGGTCCTGAGAAATATCTGAATTTCTAATGATTCTAAAAGATCGTCAGCGAGGAGTATCAAACTCATCACTTTTTCAGTCTAGAGCATCCTGAGAAGTGGATTGGCCCCATCGCGTTCCAAGCCTACATGGATACCCATGCTGAGCCTCATGCTTTGTCTAAAGAGTTTATGTTGGTCAGCTATCATGCACTTTCGTGCGCTGCATCTTCAGTTTCAATGCCCCTTTCTCAGGCGGCTAGCTGAGTCTTGTTCATGCCCTCATTCTGCGCCAGTTCTCCTACTTCCAACCACGGATCTGAGATGCCTTCCCATCCATCAAGTTGGATGTCTGTGATTGAAATCTATGACTCGGATTCAGACGATGTTGGGCCACCGGGCCGGCGCAATTCTCAATCCGACTGCTCACTCCCCATAGTTCAACCTAAACTTGAAGATCAGGTCCCGATTTCTCTTCATAACCAAGTTCCCACTGGCCCAGTTGCTTCCACAATGGCTATCCAACAGGGAAAAAGCAAGGTGAAACAAACTCTGGGATCTAGACAGATAAAAATCACCCGCCAACTCAAGTTGATGAGATTGTCCATATGACCCATGTGCCATCAACATTGATGTTCCCCGTACTCCGACCGCTATTCTTATCGACCTGTCTGGCTCAGCCCACCTCTTGATGATGCCTAGCGGCACGTTTATGGTGGTCAACAAGTTTATTCGAGCGGAGGCAAGTTCCCTGATTGAAAACCTACCGTCTGGAGATGCTTATTCACATCCAAGAATCCAGAATCCTGGGATTCCACATCCGGTGGGCATACAAACGGTGATGTAAAAGTTTGTGGCTTCACCCCCAATCCAGAAGGAAGTCTTGTGTGGCCTCGTCATTCTGAGTTGCAACAGAGTCAACAAATGCAAGTTTCTTCACCCAACCCTCTTGCTGGCCATGAGTGATTTGAGGCCAATGAAGATGCAATGCGAGAGTTATGGCATCAAGAGCTCGACCAGAATGAAGCAGAGGCGCCTCAGATGTTGCCATTATTTGCTTGGTAAGCACTTCTACAGTCGTCCATTGCATTAATTAATTGTGCGCAAAGCTTCTTTACTCGAATTCAAAACTCAACCTGCAAAGTTACATGCAATGGAGCTGTTATATCCATGCTTTCTCGGTCCTTGACTTTCCGTCATTGTCCGGTACTGGAGCCCGGAACCGGACGGAATATCCTCGGACCCATTGCGGATCATCGGGTTTTTACGCAATGAAGAATTACTGAGCGTTTCCCGTTTATCCGTCATTATAATCCATGTTCTTATTGTCAATTTCTCCGACATCACTTCTCCATCCTCTTTGGGACTCGTATTATTGTTATGTCTCACAGGTCACCTGACTCGCACCTTTTTAGGAATACAATTAGGACTTAGCTATATAAACCCTTAACATATGCCATGTACTTCAGTTTGATATTAACGTTGCTTTGCTCTCCGCTTTGCACTGAGTTGTCCTCCATTAATTCCCTGGTCTCTTTCCTTCACCGGCCTCGGTAGTACGCACATCCTACTGTCCTGTGGTGCTTGCATTATCTCCCCATATACTTTCCGGAAGTTCTGATCCTCTGGTTCCCGGTTCTGGTTCCGGAGTCTCTCATCTTGTTCTTCCTTCGGCTCAGTATATAACAGGAGCACCAACCCTTGTTTGCCTACATGTCATGACCTTGCCCTGAATTTTCCGGCTCGTAATACATTCACAGAATCCCTCCAAGCACGGAAAACAATATTCATTGGCTGCTCGAATGGACTCAGTCCGAGCGAGGCCGTCATCTTTATTGGCCTATATCTCCAAATGTACCATCACGGACTAGGTAGTTGACCACTTGAAAAATACATCACTTTGCACTTGAGCATTGGCGAAAGTTTGTCTGCAGAGAGGGAATATGATGTCTGAAGGACGTCCATACCGGATTTGGTGTGCGGATGATGCCATGATCAGAAGTTGTGGTGTGTTTGACCACAGGCCGATGAAGAAGAGAAGATGGGTCCAGGCGTGGACCGAGTGGCGTCTAAGTCGTGCACGGGATTGGCCAAGCCGTGGCAAAGAAAACTCTCTGCCGAAATTGATGGAGAGCTCCTAGGGTAGAGTAGTTAGTCGAGCAGAGAAGTACCTCGCTCAGCTTATAGTAGGCGTGGAAATTGGACTCGTTGGGCTCAGGTCTTTGCTCGGCACTTGTGTAGGAGGGAGGGAGAAAACGAAATCTATTCCCCAGTAATAGGCTGGGCGAATATACACATGAGGGGATGGCTGCTCGTGTTCTCTCACGACACCGGAGCCCGCAAGCGAGTGACAGGAATATAAATAAACGTATGTAAAATGGCCGCTGTAAATCCGTTAGCTAGACCAAGTCGTCTGCACACCGCCCACCGGGAGTTGCGCAAAGACGGATAGGGAGAAGTGCTGCCCCGCTCAGCGCAGACAATGGGTGCCCAGTCCATGTCGTATTCGATCCCCAGCGCAGTCCAAGTGAGCAGCGGCATCCGAAATGGCGGTCGCGTCGGGACTGCTACCAAATTAAGTAAAGAACACAATAGAAAAACATACATCCTTGATAAGCAAAAGGTGAAACCAGGAGTTGAGTATGGGAGAAGACGCTCGACATTGCCAGGCCATTCCAGCGGGGCAATGGCCCTTCGCACGAGGACGTAACGGTGGGTGCGCGGAGATTGTCGTCGGCAGAGATTCCGAGTCCTGGCAGTGCAGAGGATCTTGACTGCACAGATGCGAATGAGCCCTGGGTGCAAAGAGGAGGGAGAAAGAAGCAGAGGGTTGTAGACGGTCAGCAGGACAAGACGTAGGACGGAAGCAAAGTAGAGTGGCGCGGCGTTACCGCATTAGGCTGTCACGTGGAACCGGCCCGGATACCCGAAACGACGAGGACGCCGAGTTGTACTTCCACACCGAAACATGAGAACATCATTTCCTTAACTCTGAGCCGACATCAAGGCCTTGTTTCTTCCGTTTCTCCACCAACTCTTCGTAGATTCGCGAGTTTTTGGGTTTGTTATGTTCCCTACCCTCGGACCATCCACATAAGACTTCACCACTGTGCGCTTTCCCTTGCTCAACTCCTAACAATATTGCCCTCCGATCTCCAGCAGCCCAAGTTCACCACCCCCATATCAAGTGACATGTCTGGGACCTGACATGGTTCATCATGATAGTCTATACCTCAACTCTAGATGTACGCTAACAATACGTGAATTTTATTCCTCTCCCACTGTGGCCCAACACACTAAATCACCCAATTTCAATGGTACTGACACCTGGATTTTTTGGAGGAGCTGCCGACGTGAAGAGGAGAAGTTGAGCACCCAGGTATGTTAATATGCTTCCTACAAAGGCCCTGGGCACTTATTTCAGACCATGTAACCCTTGGTTTGTTGTGCAATGCTCGTTGCGGTCCAGAGGTTGATCCTATGCATGTCAGCCCACTCCAGATGACAATGTGTATATCCCTCCTATAAGTTGAATGTATTATTTTACACTATAGAATAGTCCACTAGGACCCTATGTATACCTTAGATGCACCAGTCGCTCGACAATCAGCCTGAACACTGTATTAAGGCCGGTGGCCAACTACCCCAGATACTGCCCTTTTTGGCGTGCCTTCGGAAATAATTCACGGATGCGTCAAAAGTCCTTGTAAATTCACCATACCCATTCCAGTGCCTCCTAGGATACTTGCCTTCGTTTCGGGCCACATAGGTCCCAAGTGGTGACCCTTTGTCCTTCAGCCATAAGGGAAAAATACTAAGGTGGTCAACTACCCAGTCAGTAACGGTAGACGAAGAGGTTCTGCAAATTGTGAGGGAAAATGATGGACAATTGCCAAATGAAACAATTACGATGAATGCCAGTTGTGTTCTGACCGTCCACCACTGACTGGGTTTACATTATTGCCGTGCGTCGCTGCCTCCTATAGCCTCTTCAATGTACAGCATACAGTCATATTGTTGGCGGAAAATCAAGCCAGCAGAATTGAACAATGCCCATGCACTAGCCAAATGATCATTCATATACCTGTTGACCAATCACCTGCCATGCGCCACGAAGCG
The DNA here is from genome assembly GCA_029204085.1 of Mycena sp. CBHHK59/15. NCBI lineage: Eukaryota > Fungi > Basidiomycota > Agaricomycetes > Agaricales > Mycenaceae > Mycena > Mycena sp. CBHHK59/15. Next base: position 210,049 of record JARGXW010000213.1, read on the forward strand.
ATAGTCATCCTGCGGAATCCCCATAACCATCCGATGCATCCCAGCACCAAACCCAGTGCAGAGGATAAGTTTAAGCTTGGGATGGCAGTGAAGTCAACAGGACTTACGGGCCTTATGGTCCAGAAGTTGCTCAATGGTTTGGTCTTGCTTTGTTTCTGTTGGATTTATCACTCACGAACAATGTACAGCAACCTCTACATCAAGTGTTTATGGTGGACAGTGTGTCACAGAAAAAGTCCAGTGTTTGCAGACCCCAGGAAAGTTCATGATTTCATTAGTATGCAAAAGAAGGCAGAACATCCTCACGGAATGGGGTGGGAAGGTGATTCGTCTTTTTCTTCGACGACACAAGAAAATTGACACGTTCTAGGCGTACTTCATCACCTTAACACGAAAGAAGGCAAGCTTTTGAAGAGTGAACAGTACATCTTTACCGCAATGTCCAAGAATGGCTTCCGGCTTGTCATTACCATGCATCCCCAAATTGCGATGCTAATTCACCAGGTCCTCTCGCTTGTCATTGATTTCATATTCAAGCAAGTTGAAGGCAAAATGGATGAGTGGGAGGTGGTTGGAATTGTGGAGCGATTCAAGAAGCATAGGTTCCCGATCCACCTTTAGGCATTTTCTGATCAATTATGCCAGGCTACACTTGCCAGCCTCTATTGTGACACGAAGACCCAGGCGGCCTTTGCTCAGCTTTTACCGAATTCTTCGATGCAGTATCCCATGTCACCGGGGAGCGCTTCAAGCTTGCTCCATTCTACCCAGATGCCACATGCTGGGCCGTTATTCTGGACGGTGAAGTTCCACAGGCACAGGGCTTTGGCGACTTCCTCACAACATACAACAACCCCAAAATCAGTCAAATACAGACAAGCGACCCTCTTGAACTTCTTCCAAACAGCCTCAAGACCTGCTGTCTTCATTTTGAACAGTACTTCCTGTCTGTTTTTCGCTTCTATCGGATTTGCTTACTATTTCGAAGACACATTGAGGAGCTCCCCCAGAACATCCCAAAATATGTTATTGCACATCTGAAATCAATTTTGGGGCTCAAAACCAAGGAAGAAATCGACAACTGGCACACATTCTGCGCTTCTCAGGAGGACCCCAATCAAATGTGAGTATCAAGTCAAATTTGTATGCATCAATGGCATTAATTAAAGTCAAGATTGGTATGCACACAAACTCGCCAATCCCTGGATTCTCCCCTCGATCAATAAGTTCCTCTCAAAAATCTCCTCAGAGAACTGGGATATTACACCCAATCACTCTAACTACATTGAGAGTGTGCATGCGGCTCGCAATGCCGAGACTGGCACCCATTTACGACTTCTCACTGTGATCCTCAAGTTGGTTTCATCCGCTCATTTTGTCCGTCTTCTCACTCTCTTGCAGGGCATAAGAGCGAGATAATATCAAAGCCCAGGAATTGGTGCTGATGGAGCATGATGGTGTCACGCCAAACCGATGGAATGGAAGTGCCCAGTGCGAAAAGCTCTCAGGCCAACAAAAAATGGGAAGCTCATAAGGCTGCCATCCGGAACAGTCAGTTGACCAGCTATGACACCCTCAAGGAGGAGCGCGACAGCGGTGCGAGGAAAACAAGGCATCCCTTGAGCGGCAGAGAAGTCTTGAAGCACAAATTAAATTGTTAGGACGAATGAAACTCAGGCACCACACTGATCTCCAAGAGCAGATTATTGCGCTTCGGAAGGATGTCGAAGCCGAGATGTCAATCCGTCGCGAGTGGGCTGTTCGCCGAGCCGAAATTGACAAGGAGATCCAACGGCTGAGAGATAGCAGATTAGCCGGTGCTCGCCTCAAGGGTAGGAGACCTAGCGAGCATCCTGTTGGCGATGACGTCCCATTGGTTGCTGCTGATGAGGGTGATGGTGCCAGAATGGGGACGATGACCATTTAGATGTTGGACTTCAAGGTGAGTTGCTGAGGCTCTCGTGTGATGCCCGAATTGACCCTTCACAAACCTACAGCTTTCGAAAGCAATTCACCTGTCCATGTCAATGGTATGTAATTTGTTATTTCACAACTCACCCTGGAAATCAGCTGACACATTCATACCATCTGAAAATCTCGGCTTTGTGGAACAGATTTAACTCAATCAAGTCTTTCAACATGAGTCTCGAAATTGCTGATTCTTTTTGGATTTGAACTGCCCACAGATACGTACCAGAATTGAATTCGGGTCACTGTGTCCTAGGTGTTCTTCCACCAGACCATGTAACGGAGTTCAACAGCAGGTTCAATGCAAACATGAACCAGAATGTGCTCCTTGATGATTTGGGTACAGTGAATCACCCCAACCAATGTGAGCCTCAAAATCATATCTCTTTTGAGATCTAAATTAATCTCAGATGCAGTCCAAGATTTGAATTTCTTTCCGTTTTCTCTTCAAGATGATTCATTCAGTATGTTCAACTCAAATGGATTGGGTACAAATTTCTTGCACAATTCCGGGCCAACATGAACTCTGACCTTCCTGTTTCAATGTTCACGGATGCCGGCCCTGCCCCAGCTGAATATGTCAACTATACTTTCCACGATGGTCTGCATATCTCTGGCAAGCAATCTGCACGACTTGGAATATATCAGCTCACCCACCATTGATCTTGTGGCCTCAGCATTAGGTCCAGGGGAGTTGGTTCATGGGATCGAATCAGGCATGGAGAATCGCCTTGTAAGTCTCTCATGGTCAATATAGGAAGGGTTAAAAAAAATTCACAGGCTCGTTGGAGTGGTTTGTGGCTGTCTCAAGAGCTACCCGGCCTTGCCTCCTCTGTCTACCCCCCTTCCGCGGGCACAGAACCTGACCAATCGATTGCAAATGAGAATGTAGTTGATCCCCAGCCTGAGGACGACGATATTGCCCCTCGAGATATCAACCTTGCATTCGACGAGCAGAATATTGTTACTGGGAAATGCAGGTGCACCCAATCTAGTTGTGTCACTGACCCCAATGCAGCTGATGCAAGGCCAACCAAAAAAAGGGACCAAGTGAGTCCATGAAACCCATCCAGAAAGGTCACTCAGCGAGTTTCAAGGTCACATAAACGTTAGACGCTGTTTTACCTTCGGGCTTTGAGAATTCCACTTCTCTGAAACTGTGGGAGGTGTTTTGGGAATTCAACTTCATGGTGATGCGAGTACAGGAATTCAACTTCCTTATTGCAACTTCACGCGATGGCCACGGGAATTCAACTTCCATTTTCATCGTAGTTTATCATCCCAACATCGAAAATGACTTGGCACAGGGCTCAGTTTAACACAATCGAAATATAATTTATCTACAAGCACAAAATTGTCACAGGCTTAACACTCTGGTTGTGAATTTACACCTTCCTGTTGGAACTACAAGTCCGTGTTCACGCAGCTCGACAACCCCCCTCCCACTTCCCTTCCACTTTGATTCCAAGCCTGTCCTTCTGCTAACATTCCATTGTTTTCCACGACAATTCTGCCGCACTCAAACGGACTTCCTGTTTAGTTGTTCCTCCGAGTAATGTATAAATACATTGTAATATTCAATCCATTCCCATGTGTGTCTGCCATGAGAAATCTTACTGAACACGGAGCGCATGAACGAGGTCGCGCATCAAAATGATGCAGGTCGGACATCAATGGACATACTGTCAGACACCTTGATCCGTTGCTTGATCTGACAAGATTATCGAGTCGCACTGGAGTCGCATCAAGCAGACGGAGTCCCACTGTGGACAGTCCTGGGTGGGACTCCCTTACCTGGAGTGGGACTCGCCGAGTCCCACTCTCACTCTTCTTGTATATACTCGTGATGGTGGGTGGCGCCATGGTTACTGATGTGACGTGTGACATGTGACGATGAGGGCGGGGAGAAGAGACAAGAGGCAGAGGGTGAATCCACCTGTAGACGTGAAAAGGGGCAGAAGCAGCAAGCTATGGGTAGTAGTAGAGAGTGGTAGGTGGGGGCCTGTAACCTGTTAGAAGTGGAATCACAGATGGTCTCAGATGGGAGGTAAAAAGGCAGATGGGGGCACAGATGGAAGGCAAAAAGCCAGGATCCACTTGGGGGTGGGGCCATGGCGATGCCTGGCATAACTTGTACTTATGAGTGATGTGTACAGTAGTCGGTAGCCTTTACAATATGAATTTGACGGAAATTTCCAGATAAGGTAAGATCTTGATTACATAAGCGACAGTCTATACCGACCGCAGTCTCTTTAAGTAATATGACATTGAACCAAAATTCGACATGGACCAGGGAGTGTGTGTGACGGAAGATGGTCAATTTGAATGATTTTCCTTTAGGACGTGTGGTCCTTAAGGACAAGAGCAACCAGAGCGGTGAAGAAGATTGAAAACAGCCACATTCCTGAGCGAGCAGCCACTTATCTTGTTAAAAGCAGCCACATTCTTGTTAAAGCAGCCACATTCTTGTTAAAGCAGTCACATTCTTGTTAAAAGCAGCCAGATCGGGGAAAGGAGAGGGTGAAGACGGTAAAAGATGCTGAAAATGGGGTTCAGTGAGGAAAGGAGGAAAGGGGAAGCAGCCAGATTCCGGTCATGAGGGCTTAGGGAAAAGGGAATGTGGGTGCAAGCAGCCAGATTCCGGTGCTGGGCCTTAGGGAAAAGAGAATGTGGGGCCACATTCTAGGATCAGATAGATAGGTGTGCTTAAACCATGATGATCTCTCAAAAGGTTCACTGCCTGCTTCATGGCACAATAGTAGCACTCAGTTTTGCTTAAGCTGAACAGAGATTAAGCCCGGATTTGCATCAAGATGCAGATTGCTTAAGGAAATCTCCTAGAGTTTCATAGTCATACGTCCCACAGGTATGAAAGAAGCACACAAAATTCATTCACAAGCACTCCGTGCTATGGGCTTGAATCACATCCTTTTGGGATGGGAGGTGGCAATGACCAGATCCTTTCCCCAGAATACCTGTCCTCGAAGCACTTCATTTCATATGGGATTGTGGTTCATGATATACAATAATAGCTCGTTCCCCAGTCAACATAAAACCATGCGCTGCCTCTTTTGTCCACGGGCAGCTTGAAACAATTTAATCAAGGAATTGACCTCAACCCAGTCATTCCTAAGCCAATCGGCGACTTCGACGTCATTCAAATGTGGGAATGTAGTGTCCAAAAATAGCGCAAGCGCTTGGGTCTGAGCACTGCTGAAGTCTTCCATCATATCATGCACTCTGAGAGTCTGGAGCCCATGAGCACGAACAGACGGTAGTTCGTTCCCAAGATTTTCGTCGAAGGCCAGTGAAATTGACAGTTGGACAAGCGAAGGGCAGTGGGTGGTAAAGTGGACGAGGGAATGAATGGACAGGAATGGCTCATGCTCCCGTCCCAATTGCATGCCAGAGCCGACCACAAGTCCTAAAATTTCAATGTGCAGCCATCCAACGGCTAACCCAAGAATATCTTGCT